>VDFB02138253.1:0-25983 GCA_007258455.2 Sequoia sempervirens
CTTGACTTTGGGTACCCAAAATGACTTAACAAATTTAACTTTTAACAAAAAGCAAATACATTTCCAATTAGGATGTCCAAAGGAGAAACCCAACTTAAAAACAACTTAAAGTTATGAGACTAGGTGTTGGGGGCCAAAAAGCATAATATTAAAATATAACTTAAGTTACCACCTTCCAAAAAAGGCTCCAAGAAATTTGGGGAAGCATCTGCATATATTGCCCTACCAGAAATAGACACTGAGTGTTGAACTGTTCCCAAACAGCATTGCCAAAAATAGCACTTACTAAAAATAGCATACTGCTAAAAATAGTGACTCCAAACTTCATTTAGAGCACAAACCAAGTGAGTGTGAACTTACTAAAAATTGTAAAGTCCAAAATGTCCTTTGGCAGAAAATGCTTGTCCACACCATTCTGAAGCCCTTTGAAAACCCAGAAAGACCTAGAAATCCCCTATGCCAAACTCCTACATGCAACCCTTGAAAACTTAGAAGGAACCTTCTAGAAAATTGGAAACCCTAATTCTACTTCGACTAGCCTACGAGCCTCTAAAATAGGCTAACGGTCATCAAATGAAACTACTGCCAAGAAGGGGACATTACAGTCCGCCCTCCCCAAGATTGCTTGTCCTCAAGCAATCACAAGTATGGATGCTGCAAAATTTGCTCATTCTCAAGTAGCATCCTCAATCGGTAAGTCCTTCCACTTCACCAAATACTCTTTTATAGACCTCATCCTCAAATAGCGCTCTTTGAAGCAACAAGCAAATTCCCCTTCACACTCTATCTGTACAAATGCCAATATGTGTTGTACTTCTCTTGCCACCAATGGGGATTGTCCAATGTCAAGTCATTTGGATATGTCTCCAACCTCTTGCAACACCACCACCATCGATAGGAGATCCTCTATGTATTGTTGGACTATACCAATTGGGTCCATCTCATCAGGCTTGGTGATCTCAACGATTAGCCCTTTAGACTCACTTGACTCCTCTTCCTCATCCTTGCTCGATGGGTTAGGCGGTGGCAACTTATGTGCAGTCAAAGGTGGTTATGGTACCTGAAGGGGTACCCCACTCTCCTAACTGTGCATAACATCCGATCAGGGACTAATTACACATTAACTTATTTATTTATTTATTTCTTGCTAACTACAGTTTAGTGCGTTGTGATCGATGCAGATCCACATTGTGCATATTCCTTCTCAACCAAAACCAAAAAGGAAGTAAAGGGACTTAAGTTGGGTTTGATGTGCCCCATTTCCAATAGTTCCTTAATGGCCTTTTTGACTTCCTCCTTATGTTTCCTAGGGTGGCAGTAGGGAGTAGTGATGATAGGCTTAGTACCCTCCTCCAACTCACTAATGTGCTCAAAGCCTTTGTCTAGTATCTCTCTATAGGAATGTTGTCAAATACTTTAGTGTGCTTGTCCACAATGATCCTTAAGTCCACATTATATGCCATCTTTCCTTGGTCGAGTTGTGTTACAATCACCAAACATTGAGTTTCCCATGCAACTTTCTCATGACAAAAAAGCCTCTTCATTCTCTTAGCCAATACAATCCTTGGTGCTTTATTTGTCATTCCTCAAAGTTCCACTTCTTTTACCTCCTAAAACATTAGTTCCATAGTCTAGAAGCTTTGTGTGGTCTCTCCTAATGAGTGCAACCACTAGATACCAAAGACCATATTCGAGTCTCCTATGTTGACAACGTAGAAGTCATCCTTCATATCATATCCTCCTAGATTGAGATTCAATTAGGAGATCTTTCTATTGCATTGGATGGTGAAATCATCAGCCAACATAACATAGAATCCTTTAAAGTCCTTTGTTTTGAGGCCTCCCTTGGTCACTAGTCCTTCATCAAAGAAATTGAGTGTCACTGATGTCAATGAGTATAGTCACTCTTTGACCTTGTAGGACCCCATGGATGCAAAAGGGGTTGTACCTTAGAGTACTAGAGAGTGTGGCAAGAGTGCCTCCCAAGATAACCTCTTCCTCTTTTGGTTGATCTTCTTCTCCAAACTCATGTTTAGTTTCTTCTTCACTCTATGGTTTATGGTTCTTTAGATCTTGATTCATCATTAGAACTTACCTCAATGTAATGCACTTGTCCTTTCCCAAGACATCTATGTCCAAGTGATCATGGCTCCATGTAGTTGAAACAAAGCTTATTTCTTCTCAATTCATTCTTTGCCTCAATGTGTGGTCTTGATGGAAAACTCTTGGTTTGCTCTACATCTTTGAGAAAGGGCTTCTTTGGAATGAAGGCTTTGGCTAGAACTTATTCTTTGGTATGGAAGTCTCGAGTGCCAAAGCTTGCTTGATGGCCTCTTATAGGGTAGGTGGTTCAAAAGCCTTGACCATCCTCTTGAGAGATTCAGTTAACCCTTCAATGAAGAGCATAGTCAATCTTCTCTTTGTGGTGTCTGACACTATCATCAACAACTTTTGAAACTTTGTAACATAATTCTCCATTGAACCACACTATTTTAGCTGAGTCAAGTCTTTGGAATATACTTCAGGATCCTTTCGATCAAACCTCTCAATCAAATGTTTGTAAAATTCATCATATGAGTCGATGGATTTGTGACCTTGAGTGATTAGACTATGGTACCACCACACGTGTAGTACCTTCCAAATGCAAGGTCAAACTTGATTGCTTCATCTTCGGTCATCAGTTTGAGGTACATATATGTATCTAGCTTTTGTACCCATGCACATGCTGTGCATTTGTTAGATCCATCATAAGGAGAGAGTGTCAACTTCCCTGAAGCTTGTTGTACATCTCTTTGAAAGACTTGTTGTCTACGATTAGGTCTGTAACCATTTCAAGACTTCATGTTCATATAATTGGTGAGTGACATTTTACTTTGGATCTACCAAGGAAGAGTTCTGTATTTTGCATGACAAGCCATAATATCATCAAACAGTGAGTTTTGGGCTTTAGGTTCTAGAGCTTCCACCTCCTTATTTAGAAAGATAGGTTGGATTGGTCTTGCAGCTGAAACAAGAACAATACTTTGTGCGTGGCTCTAAATGGCATACAAATTATTACCTTTAGAAGCATTTGCTTCTCTTGTCAGTTGTCTAGGCATATTCATATTACTGTCCATCTTGTGAAACAACTGTGCCATCATATCAATCATTAGATCAAACTTTCTTTTGGCTTGACCCTCCGAGTTATCACTTACGTTTGTGTTCCTCTCTTATTCTGCCATATTGTTATGCTCTACAATAGGTTCTATAGGAGCCAATTGAGTCTCTAAACTCTCTATAGATTGGCTTCGTTTCTTGATCTCACTCTAGTGATATCTGGTTGCTATAACTGTATTGCATAAAACTAAAATATGCAAAGTTGAACTTTTAACACACCGGTTGGTAAGATGATGAACTTTGAACTATAATGCATACTTTCCTAACACATGGTGTACAATTTATACCACCTATGCTTCACAACACATGGCACCATATTTAGTGGGGTGTTCATTGTCTTCCATCTTTGCGTTACAATAGGTCTAATATGCTCATACAAATCTAAATCAAGGTGCCTAATATGAATTGCTTGCTTTATCTAGCTTAACATGTTTGTAAAATGTCATGTAAGTCTCTCTAAGGATATGAGAGTTTGAATCAGCATATCTAATCACTTGCAAATGTATCTACATGCAAAATTTACACAAAGAGTTAATGCAAATTTTTTCAAAATTTCAATTAAAATTATAAATAGAAATAAAAAGTTAAATAATAAAAATACATATATGTAAAGAAGTTACAAATAGTGTGTTTCCACCTTTCTGTTGCAACGTCTAATATGCTCATAGATTTCCAAATCAATGTCTCTATTATGAATTATTTGTTTTATTTATCGAAGCATGCTGTAAAATGTCTCATAAATCTCTCTAAGGCTAGGAAAGTTTGTACTGCCATATCTAATCGCTTGCAATCTACATGCAAAGCTTTGAAAGAAGAATGAATGCATTTTATTTCTTCAAAATTTGAATCGAAGTTAGAAATCAAAGTTAAAAATTTAAGCAGCCATTCTTAATTACATATATTGTAGTGAACTACCAATTATCATAAAGTACCTTTTGCTTCACCTTGTTCTCTTCAGCTATTTTGGCCTCTCCCTACATTGATAACTCACTATAAACCATCATCCTCTAGCAAAATGAAGTAGCTTGTGTATCCAGTCTTCATTGGTTTGAACTTTGAAGAATTGCTTTTTCAAATAAGTCCTAAAGAGATCAAGTATGATGTGGTTGTAAATAAACACTTGTATGTGTTTAACTTTCGCTACCACATTATAAACTATCTGCCCAGTGTTATTTAATGTGTTATTCAACTCATGGACTCGATTAGGAGTCCAAAAATTGTGTGTATAAGCACTCTTCACCATCATACCATCTAACTTTCAACAGAATAAATCATCACAACCTGTAAAACATTGGAGGCCCCAAACCCCTCTATGGTCTCCATCAAAAGATAAATTAAAATCAACGTCCTTGCACTTTGTTGAGAACTTAGAACCTCCTAGAAAATATGAGCTAGTTGCACATTTAACAATAATATTGTCGTCAATGTCCGATATAAGTCCACACTTATGCAATAAGTAGCAGCCTGTCCTTACCTATAACAATCAACTCACTCTTGAATATTGCGTGTCAAGGAGGATGACATGCAATTTATGTTGAGGATGGGGAGGGGGGCATGTGAGGAACCAATTTTGTCTTTTTCAACATGCTATTAAAGTTTCGCCAATGTACCACATGAAATAAGATGGAAAATATGCCACATGAAATGAGATGGCATGGGCATAATTGTTTTTTTGGCTACATGTGCTTACAAGTTTATCATCCTTGAGATTGTAATCAACTCATCACATATGGCCGTCCTCTTCCTTTTAGTTCATAGCATCTATCCTAGCAGTAGAAGACTCTACAGTGTAACCTATAGCTCTTGCTTAAACTTTCCTAAACATGTTTTCCAATGGTTATATATAATACAAATCATGACTCCTTTTTAGATCTCTATGGTAAATTGTAAGAAACCCTGGTATAACTCATTTTACTTTCCTTTTACTTGTTGACCTTGGTTTTGTCAAAAATTGTCAAAAGGACTATGTGGGTTTGAATGGGCCCTTTGCGTAAGGTTTCACATTGGTTGATGGGCTTTCAAAAGGATTTCTCATTTCACTTTTTACTGTTGGGAAATGTAATTTCTCCCTCAAATAAGATGTAAAACTATTAATTAAATTAGAAGTTTCTAGAGGTTCCTGCTAGACTAGAGATTAGGAATAAAGTAAAATTTGGTAAAGTTCTAGAAGTTATTTTTATGTCAGTTAGGGTTGGATAAATTCTAGAAGTTTAGGGTTAGGTAAATTCTAGAAATTATTTTATGTCGGCCAAGGTAAAATAATATGTTGGCCTATATTCTAGATTTTTCTAAATGTATCTAAAGTCCTCTATATAAATAAGTCATGTAAATCTTTCTATGTAAGCAATTCAATACAAGTATTTGGAGTAGCAACTCGTATTTTATTTGTGTGTGTGTTTATTCATGAATTGTTGAGTTTATATTTGCTTATTAATGTTGATTTGTATCCATCCACCCTATCAAATTGGTATCAGAGCCAGATCGAAGTGGAATTGAAAATTGAGATGCAATTGTTGGGCTGTAAGCACATTGATTTTTTGTGCGAGATTGTTGGAGATACGTCAAGTAAAGAAAGAATTGCAGTTTTTCAAAAAGAAGAAGATTCGATGAAATCCAAATTGTTGCTTCATAAGTGAAGGGATGCATAAAGAGTCTGCAAAAATCAAAAGGAAAATCGCAGATGTGAAAAGAGAAAAAAAAAAAGGTAGATTGTTGTTTTTTTATTAATGCTGTTATGATTCAACACAAAGGAAAAAATTGCTAGTAGTGTTGTTTGGACAGAAGACAAATATTTTTCTGAGATAAATAAAATTGGTTGTCTTTGATAAGATTTGTGCTTGAAAAGTTATCATTTGTGAAATATAAATTGGCCATATAGCTGCAGGAAGGAAGAAGCAAGAATATTTTGTTGGAGTGTTAGCATTGAGGTTATCAGAAATCATAATCAAAATAAAAGTAATGTAAGATTATTTGTTTGATTCAATGGGAAAAGATGATAGAGTAAAGAAAGAGAAAACAAAAGATTTAGAAGAAGAATGAATAAAAGTGGAGAAAGAAAATACAAGTTTAAAATGTGAAAAATATTTTTTAGAAAAGGAAATGGAAAAATTAAGGAAAGAGATGGGAGTAGAAAAATGTAGCCTTTTAAATGTAATTAGTGATTCTAGAGAGGCAATTGAAGAATTAGAGGATAAGTTAAAATTTTTGGAACAAATACATCATTTGCAGGTGAAGGAATTATTACAAACAGAAGGGTGTTTGATAAGATTAAATACAAGGAATGAGGAATTGGAAAAAAGAATGAAGTTGGTTGATGATTTAGAAGAAAAGATGAAGAAATTAGAAGAGGAGAATTGTTTGTTGAAAGAAGAAAATAATCAGCTAAATCAATCATTTATTGTAAACAATGAATGTCTGAAGTTAAAATTGGTTCATGATGTTTCTTGTAGTATAGAGGATTTGAATTCATGCACTGATAAATGTGTTTTTGCTGAAGAAGTTTGTGATAAAAATTGTCAAAAAGATAATGTTGTTAGATGTAAAGGAAAAGAAAAAAATGTTGGTTTAAAGATCATGGAAAGAATGGGATACAAAGGTAAAGGTTTAGGAAGGCATGATCAAGGGATGATAGATCCAATTAAGCCAATAATGAGGCCAAAACATGAAGGTCTTGGATATGTGATAGGTAAAGGAAACAATACAGGTGTAACTAAATTTGTTAAAGAAATGGAATGTGTGCAATGTTGTCATTGTACCAAGAAAGGACATACAAAGGATAGATGTTGGGACTTACATCCTTGCAGTATTTGTGGTTTAAAGATTCATTCAGAAAAAACATGTTGGAATAGGCAGCGCAAGGAAGATTCTATGGTAGATTGTATGAAAATGGATTGTGGATGGGTTTACAGATCGAGTTGGCAGAAAATCATAGGTATAATCAAAAACTTGTTTAAGTATAAAATTTCACAAGTGAAAGTTGATGGCATTCAAGCAAGGTTTTCAAAAGGCATAATTGATAATAAGTTTGAAGATGATAGCAATCATGGAAAGACAAGACATCAAAGAAGGTGGAAAGTTACAGCTAGTGAGTTTGCAGAGAAGAAGACTTCAAGTTTGAAGTTCTATAAAATTGAAGTTTGAATGACTGCCGCAACAGTGGGATGAGAAGAGTTGAGGAAAGAGATCTACAGATCATAGAGATGAGTACTTGGACAAAGACAAAAGCATTGTCGAGTTTGAAGATACCAAGAAAAGAAAAGGATTTTCAAAGTCAGCAGTCAAGAGAAAGGAAATTTATGCAGCAACATTTGAGGTCGAAATTAGGGGGAAGTGTTGGGAAATGTAATTTCTCCCTCAAATGAGATGTAAAATATTAATTAAATTAGAAGTTTCTAGAGGTTCCAGCTGGACTAGAGATTAGGAATTAAGTAATATTTGGTAAAGTTCTAGAAGTTATTTTTATGTCGGTTAGGGTTGGATAAATTCTAGAAGTTTAGGGTTAGGTAAATTCTAGAAACTTATTTTATGTTGGCCAAGGTAAAATAATATGTCAGCCTATATTCTAGAATATTCTAAATGTATCTAAAGTCCTCTATATAAGAGGCAGATGTAAACCATTTTTTGACAAGCAATAAAATACAAATATTTGGAGCAACAACTCGTATTTTATTTGTGTGTGTGTTTATTCATGGTGCTGAGTTTATATTTGCTTATTAATGTTGATCGTATCCATCCACTTATCGCACAACAGCACGACACCCTAGGGAAAACCTCAAACACCTCTTTAAACACTTCCATCTCAAGTTCATCTCTAGAAAGCGGTGTCCTGCTCATAAAACTCAAAAGCAAAAAAAAACAGTGGGATCTGCAATGGTAGTTTATCTCCAATGGTAAATGTTGATGCTCTTCTCTTTTTAGCTTTTTGCTACAAATCATTAAACAAAATAAAATTTGCACCATCTTTGATTTGGATGCTAAAAGGAGGCAGTCAGGTAACTTTGCCAAATTCTGTAAATTTTTATGGTGAACAGTATTACAACTTACATCAATTTGAAACTTACTTCAAAAATTATATTGCAAGACTGTTCTTTCCTTTATCCAGTCCAATGTATGTCATTTTCTCTGATGTTTGCAGTGTATGATTTGACCATTGCTTACAAACATTGATGCTTTCTTTTCATATCTATATCTATCTATCTATACATATACATGCACTCATTGTAAGACAGTTCTTTCCTTTTATCTTGTCTAATGCGCTTCAATTTCTTTGATGTTTGCAGTGTATGATTTGACTATTACTTACAAACCTCGATGCCCTCTTTTTATGGATAATGCCTTCGGGATTGATCCAGCAGAAGTACATATTCATGTTCGTCGAATACCTTTGAGTGAAATTCCCACCTCAGAGGATGAAGCTTCTGCTTGGCTTAATGAAACCTTTCATTTTAAAGATCAGCTTCTTTCAAGATTCTACAAAGAAGGCTCTTTCCCCAACTCTGGCACTGAAGAAGAACTTCCCACCTACAGGTGCTTACTGAATGTTTCTGTAATGGTCGGCTTAACTGTTCTGTTTTCAGTTTTAACTTTTTCTTCTATTAAGTGGATAGGAGTGTATGTTGCTTTGAGCTGTGTTTATCTTGCCGCTGCAACATACTTTAATAGCAGGCCAACTCCCATATTTGGGGTTGAGAAGCAGGTTTAACTGTGGAAAAGACAATATGTCATCAATTAAGCGATGTCAGAGATTGCATTATTTTAAAAAAATAAAAAATAAATCTAAATTATCATTGGATCTCACATTCCTTTTCGCTCTAACTTGTGTTTCATGGATGAAATTCCAACATATGATCATTTTACTTCTGGTATTCACATAACTGATCTTACATACTGTTCGTTTGGTTGAATAAGGCAATTGATTGAAATCACAGAGCACATTATTTATAATCCAATGCTATATATTTTAGGCATCGGTTAAATTTAGTGAACTATTTGGTATTTTAAACAAGCCACAGGGTATTCACTTAGCAGGCTACTTTATAGCATGTTTGAGTACGGTATATTAAATAATATCTTTAATTTTAATATTTGTGTACGCATTTTTGTGTGGATGTATTTGTGAACACATTTGTGATACTATTTATCACAGTATTTATTTTTCATTAATTTTTGCAAAAAATCCTAGACAATCAAGGCAATAAGCAGGTTATTATACAAATGATCTGTTATAGATTTTATATTTAATTCTTATACAAAATAAAAATATTTGGATAAAAATAAGATGCAATATATCAATAAATATATAGGGGAGAGGGGCTATAGTGGAGCATCCTAGCGGCCTTTTCTTAAGAATCCTACATGGAAATTTCAAATCACTCCCAATTCTGTAGAATGGATTTATTTGGAAACTCATGTGTGCTTCTATATTTGGTTTTAGGGCCACATCATCAAATAGGATGCCACATCAGCATGCTTTTTGTTGAGGTATCCAAAAATGCCCAAAAAAAAAAGTGAGACCAATAGTGGTGCACTAAGTCATGTTTTATTGGTGTGCTGATGTGGCATCACATGATTTGTCACTTTACATATTTTATGGATAAAAAGTGTTTTTCAATTGAATATTAAGGTGCTCCACTATAGGGCCCACTGAGAACTACTTCTATCCTCTTTATTGAACCTTGCTCCATTATGACCCCCTCTCCATACCATCACTTCTAATACACATTAACTCTTAGCATTGATTCTAGATAGAATTAAAATAACCCCTTTAAAGAAAAACATAACACAATGTTACAATTAACATTGATGATTCTCAACATAAAACATATGCGAGATAATTGTTTTAGGTGCGACCGATGGAAGTTTTTGGAGTCTTCGAGTCTTCCGCCCTCGATTTTGAATTGTAACCGTGGCATACTCCGGCCGGGCCCTACGCACCTATGCGAATGCAATTTGATTGTGGATGGCCGGTCCTCCCCTCCCTACGGTGGGAATCCATTGGTGTTTGGCGTCTGCACTTTCGAGTTGTCTATTGACTCCCTTCTTTTGTGCCCTCGGTAGATGCGGTGAGTGTAGCTTATTGGAGCCCTCTCCGAGTTCCCACCGGGCATGAGCGGCTCTATGGCCAAGCTTGCCGTGTCGTGGGTGTGGTCCCTAATGATGGTGTGTTTCCTCCTCTCACAGGGTTGAGAATTTCTTGGAGTTCTTGTTTTTTAAGGTTTCCCCAAATCCTCGAGAGGGGCAGTTTTCTTATGTTGATGTTGTGAAGTCTAAGAGACCTCAAGAAGGTGTTGCACAACCTATGCATTGTGTTGCAGTTGATCCTATTGTTTCTCTTTCTAAGGATGTTTTTGAAAATATAGATTTATATTCCAAAAAACTCTCTTATTTGCAATTTTTGTCATTTGTGGCCTTCTCTTCCTGACTTGCACCTTTGGATTACCAATCACTGGTCACCTTTGGTGGATGGCATGATGGAGATTTACCCTCTTGTAAGGGATTTTTTTGTGGCGAGTTTTAATTCTTCTGAAGACAGACAACCTTTTTTAGCTCATGGTCTATGGATGTGGGATTCTCATCCCCTTTCCTTCATACCTTAGAGTTTTTCCTTTAACCCTTTGAAAGAACCTTTGGATGTGATGCCTATTTGGGTATGATTGCCTTATCTTCCCTTACAGCTCTGGTGTTCCTCTGCCTATGAGGGCATTGGTAATGCTATTGGTATATTTTTGAAAGTGGATAGGGCTTCCAAGAATTTCACTCATACTTCCTTCGCTAGGATTCTAGTGGAGGTTGATCTATCAAAGGCTTTACCTAGAGAGGTTGTGCTACAGATTAATGGTTGGTCTTGGTCTCAACTTGTGGATTATGAGGGTCTTCCTTTTCGCTACAGACACTATTTTGTTGTTGGCCACTTGGCTTGTGACTGGCCTAAATGCTCCCGCCCTATTTCTTCTTCTACATGGTGGAAGAATTCACTCTGTGAACACTTAATAGTTCATCCTATGGCTAACTATGCTTCTTCTGATGATGAGTCTAGGCCTGCTTCCCCTTCTATGAGGCTTAATATGAGTGTTGTGATGGATGCTACTCCTCAAATGCCAACTTTTACTCCACCTAACTTGGTTGTGGTGGGTGATGTTCCTTATGTGGATATTGTTGTTTGGCCTTTGGATTTGGTTGTCCCTAATGTTGTTTTTGTTGCCTCCTTTGAGGCCAATGTATTGGAAAATTCTACAGTAAGTATTGCAAATTTAGGCTTAGTTTCAGATTCTATACCTGATGTTTCATTTGTTCCTCTAGTTTGCTACTCTCGAGGGGAGTCTTCCCTTTCTGATCAAAATTTCAAGATTTTAGTTTCTGATTCTCCTTAGACTATAGTTCATAGAAAGAAGAAACATACTTCTAAGAAGGTGATGGTCTCATTTAGCTTGTCCTTAGAGGCATTACTTGGTTCAAGTGCTACTCCTTGAACAGTTTTGTGTTGTTTCTCTTTGGTTCACTGTGTTTTGCTAGTTTATTTTGCTGAGCTATTTGACTCTGTTTTATTGAGCTGTTAGGCTTTATTTTTCATTTTGTAATGGGTCACTTCCCCTGCTTATCTAATCAAAAACTATTTTTCCAATAAGCATAATTTTTAATATATTTAATTTGATTATAATATTGATTTTTTATTTGGTAGTCAATTTAGGTTTTCATCAAACATTGGCTATTTGTTTCATACATGTGCAAAAAGAAAAAATAAGAGAAAAATAATAGCACAATAGATTACACACACACACACACACACACATGCACGCACGCACACATATACACATATAATAAACATATATGGATTATAAAATAAACATATACTTATGGGTAATTTTTATTTTAATTTATAATGAATTTCACTTTTAAAAATAATAAGAAATAAAATATAGATAAACAAAATTATGAAAACAAATATGCACTAAATATTAGCCTTGCAAATCTATGTTTAGTAATATATTATTTTATTTTTTTTGTAAAAAAAATTATGCATTATGAAATAGTTGTCACTTTTAAAAAATAATGTTAACTATAAAAAATAAGTTATTAAAACATACATAAAAAAATTTACAAACTTACATAAAAAAATTTACAGATAATTTTATTTTTTTATATATGTTTAGATTCTACATATGAAATATCAAAAACTATTGGTTCATATCATTTTAAAATTCTTAATGGCTTAGTTGCTATGGGTGATAATGTCAATTTCTTATTGAAAATAATGATTTGAATGACCCACTTTGACGAAAAAATAGAACACACTATTATAAAATGACACAAAATTTGATGCAACTTGATGATTTCATAATGACAAAGTTGCATAATCTTTTCAAAGACAACTAGCAAAAAAGAAAAGAAAAAAAAAAAACTATTATATTTTGCAAGTGTTTGAATTAGACGAAATATTCATAGAGTCCCATAATTAGTCTATTTTCTCTCATTGAATATATAGGGGTTCCCTATCTTTTATATGTGGTTTGTTATAATTGACAAAGACTTGTGAACATTGATGTTCTTTGCTGACAAGAGATGAATAGTTATATTATTTTTCTTTATATGTCATGTCAATTGGCTAGAAAAGCTTTTTAAAACTAGTGCGCATGAACCAAAGTATGGAGGAGTTTCTAGTTTTTTTTGTTCAATGGAAAACACTTTGTATTATTCATGGACGTGATCCATCTAGTAGGGCACTATGAACTCTTTTTAATCTACAAAAGTACTCTTTTTACATGGTTAATATTTATGTCTGAAATGACATTACGGAAAGTACTCATGTTTTGTAATGGCAGACTTATTTATTGATAGATGCGTATGAGTTTCTATATTGTAATATGATTAAGAAATGGCATCTAGTAAGGCGAATAACTAGTGAAAGAGATCTGTCATTCTACATCTGTCATAAATTAGATCTTTATGACCTCAACATTAGCTACTAAAATATTGTGCCAATTTAGTTAATTTATTCCTGCATTCAAACTAGATTTTGATCACATCGTTAAGAAACTTGAAGAAGGCTTTGTTGTTAGTTTATGATATCATTCATTCATTATTTATTTCTTCCTTCAATGGAGTAATGCTATTGTTTTGTTTTATTTATTTTTGGATCTACTGTATTTTTTAACCACTCTTATATAGTTGGTGGAGGTTTATTTTTAATAATAAAATTTATTGCTTTTACATTTCCATCCTTTGCTTTGTCACAATTGACTTGTCCACAAACATTTTCCATGTATTATAAGTTGGATTATATAGATTGATTATAAGAATGATTGATATCAAAATTATGACACAATTTACATGCATATATGCCTAACAATTATACCTCATACTTGTTGTCACTCATAATCTACTATGTCCATTCAGCTTAGCCACACTGCCATGGATCTGGAAAATCATATGTGGAAATTTCAAATCAGTCCCAATTTTGTACAATAGTTTATTTGGCAACTCGTGTGCTTCTATATTTTGTTTTAGGGCCACACCATCAAATATGATGCCACATCTTCATGCTTTTTGTTGAGGTATCCAAAAAATTCCCCAAAAAAAGTGAGACTGATAGTGGTGCACTAAGTCATGTTTTATTGGTGTGTTGATGTGGCATCACATGATTTGTTAGTTTGTGTACTTCATGGATAAAAAGTGTTTTGCAATTGGATATTAAGGTACTCCTCTATGGAGCACACTGAGGACTACTTCTATCTTTGCTATTGAACCCCACTCCACTATGGACCCCTCTCCCCTAACACAATAGAGATGGGGCAAGAAAAAATGCAAAAAGATGAGTTGCATTTGTTAAAGAGAGTCATGTGATAAGATTGAAAAATGGTATAATTATTACTTGACAACAACATATCTACCATTTAGTGAATCCTCTGATATTTTTCACTCCACCTTTTCCCGTATATTGGTGGAAATGGATGTTTCAAAAGGGCTGCCTACTGAGATTTTACTTCAATATCCTAAGGGTTCTTGGGTCCAATCTTTGGACTATGAAGGGGTCTCCTTTTGTTGTCAAAGATGTTTTAAAATTGGTCATGCTGCTACACAATGTGGATTAGAGAAGAAAGCAATAACGACTACATGGTGGAAAGGTGTCTCTCAACAACATTATATGGTTGAGAAGAAACCTGAGCAAAATAGGAGCTTTCCTGAGGTGGTTGTGTTGGATTCACAAGTTGATGGGGCATCCTCTCCGGACGTCTCAAATGCTAGGGTTGCTAATATTGAGAAAGATTATCTTGTTGAAACCCTAGTTGAGCATGTGAATGGGTCTCAGGCTGCCATATCTGGTAGCCTTTCTAATAAGACATTATCTACTAGAAGACAAACCAATGAAATCTATGCGACAGTGGCTACAGGAAATTTTCTTCAGGATAGTAGTATGCAGGCGTGGCATGCTAGGGAAGTGCAAGTGGAAGAAGGTTGGATAATTGTAAAGGGAAAGAAAGAAAAATTCTCTAAGCCTTCTTTTGACATGACTCTCCACTCCCACAATAGTAGTTCTAAATGTAAATATTGATGTGTCTTGTTTGGGGGCATTTTTCTTAGGTGGCTATAGGCCTTTTTTGCAGCTCTATCTTTGGTTGTAAATGGTTTTGGGTCCCTTCAAAACCTGTTTTTCATCTAATCAAAAACATATGTACCATTTATATTATTGCTCAAGCTCTGGAATTTTAGCATTCTATCATTTCAAATGAGACATTTTGTAATTGTTTTCAGTTCAATGTTAAATCTATGTCATTGAAATTTTGTATTGGTGGTTAAATTATTTTATAAAATGAAATAAATTGTTCTATTTGATTGTGTTTCATCATGTTTCATTAGTGAAATCATTTTTAATATTTTATCTTGAATATGTAATCTTAATTCAAAAATCTAAGATTAATTAAACTCTTGCAAACAAATGATTTTGTCATATTTAGCTTCTCTTATGAAATTTGTGTTTTTTTTTATTTCCTATTTTCTGCTCACTCCAGTCTTTCCTCCATGTGGAATGACCCTCTCTCAAACTTATTATTTTCAAACACAACCCTTATTCTCTCCATCTTTGTGATGCATATTCTCTGCTTTACTTGTTGCGGCCTCTTCCTCTAAATGTAGCCTATTCTTCTTTTCTTCCCCTATCAGCCATTATCCATAATTTAACTATGGCACGACTCATTTCTTCCTATTCCTACATAGCATCTTCTCTACATTTTTTTTAGTACTAGCTTTTGTGCCAACCACCACACTCTATAGCTACATACAATTTCCTTCCTTCATAGATATCACAATCTATCTTATTTTTTTTCTCCTATCGATTGGCTTTACCAATTATCTCTCTTCATTCTTTTCACCCAAATGTCTTTTCTTTTTCCCTCACGACCCTTTGTATCCACATTCTGCTCAATCTGATAATAATTAATAGAATTGATTTCTTGTATATGTTAATGATGGTAAGTAACTATATACCTCCCATGATCAATATGACAATTAAAAATTATGAAGAAATCACTCAAAAAATAGATATCAAAATCTATGATCAAAATTGAGCAGATTAAATCCATCAAATGTTGCAAAAGAAATGCTTGTTTAGAATTAAAACCAAAGTGTGACATTTTGACAATCAATGTCAATGATGTCAATCATTCTCCATCAAATCTCTACTAAAACCAAAAATGCACAATGATCATAAAACAAAATAGTTTTCTTTTTGTCAATGCTAATTGTTATTCACTTGGATGCTCCTGCATTTGACAGAGGGTAGGAAATTTTTTGTAAATAGAAGTCACAAAATTGTGAGTAGTGGGACTACTCTTTCAGGTTGAATGCAACCTACAATGAACTCCATCGCTAAATCTTGGACACACAATTAGTTCTTCTTACTCTTCTTGCAAAATCTTCTTGGAAAATTTTCACTCTCCTCTCACAACTCCACTCACCATTCATCTCCCCTCTCATGGATTTGTATCCACCGTGTACCGTCCTCCTCCTCCAAATACTCTCTCCTCTTTTCTCTTTATTTTTGAGATCCATCCCACCACTAGCCGACCACCTCAACCAAAATTTCACATCATCCTTATAACAACTTACAACATCCTCACAAAAATTTGCATCTACAACTTCATAGAAATTAAATATTTTCATGTTTCTTTCATCATATTCTCCAAATTTCATCATAGAAAACAATGGATAATCAATATCATCACAAATACAATAAGGTTTACCTCATCTTTGTCCATGGCTGCAACATCATCCTTCACTATGACATCTCTTGCAACATCATCATCTGCAACATTTATTTCTTCACCCTTTACTGAAACAGTAAAATTTTCCATCCACTTTTCCTCTATTGCCAACATCTTCAACAAAAAATCATCTTCATCTTTGTCATTCGTTAAAAAAATATCATAGTCCATCATTGCAACCACATCCTCTACAACTGAAATCTCATCAATAGCTATAATTTCTTCACTGCTTTATTTACCTTTGCCATCTTCAACCATTGTTGCTGCACTTGCATCCTCTTTCTTGTTCTCCTTATTCATTACAAACTTATGTTGGTCTTCATCATAATCAACAAAATTCTTCATGCTATACTTCCATCCTATCTAATCTCATTTTTATTTTAGCCATCATCTTCAAAATCTTCCACTTTTCATACTACCTCCATCCATCTATTATCAAAAAATTCTTCCTCAATAATATTCCCATCTCATCTATTGCAATCTTTCACAACTCTCACCTCATGCTCAACAATATGCAATCTTTTTACTTAAATTTATTTAATTCCCAACCCCACAACCTACATTGAAAATGTTAAGGGATTAAATTAATGCCCCCAACATTCTAGGAGTCTTGATGATTTAGGTTAGGACCCATTCGCCATAGGGTGAATGGGTCCTCATTAAGTGCCCTAAACTCAACTTTTGATATGTTTTGGGTAGCATTTCAAATTTCCAAATTCAAATTTCATATGTTGACTTTCAGGATTTGATAATTGGAAAATTAGGAAGGAAGCCTATAAATCTAAGTCTCACATTCATTTTTCACTAGCAAGAAAAGAGTTTCACATCAGATCACAAAAAATTGTATTCAAGAGCAAGGAGAAAGGAAAAGTGAAGTCTTCGAGTAAAATTCTATTGGTTTTACAGGTCTTCAAGCTCATTTTGTCATCAAAGATCAAGCATTATTGAAGAATTGATGATAGATGCCTATGGAGAATCATGATGGATTCTAGGTTTTGGGAGAAGCACTATGAGATTAAACCTAACCTAATAACTTGTTTCTAAAGTGATTCCATCTTCAAGATCATGTAGACAACATGGTAACAAAATTGCAATGGTCGTGATGTCTTAAGGGAAGCTTATAGTATGGCCACTATATTTGTATTGGCCTCCTCTAGCATGGGTTACCTGCAAAACTGGAGCAACTCTAGCTATAAGCATTTCTTCGACTTGAGTAAGCTTTGCAAGGACAGCTAGTTGTGGCCCTGGATCCATCTTGTTCATTAGACTAAATCTATGGACACCTTTTTTAGAAGCACAATGCAAACACACGATGCCTGCATTGGATGCTCAGACTCTCATCCTGATGTAGCTCTCCTTGCAAACAACACAAATTTTCAATTCAGACAAAGCATCAATGCACCGACGGAAGGACTACATTACAGTGTGGAAAGTTTCACCAAACATGCTGCTTGACTGGTGGGTCACCGATGATGCAGATGCCAAGCCATGGCCAACAAGGATTTGTGACGGTGTACAACTAGGTATTGTGGAGGCGGCTTCATTGTGATGGTTGTGTAGGAGTTATGAAGGGATGGGGGTTGTGGGGTTGCAACTACCAACAAGTTCTGCTCACAAGCTTTCTTACAATTGAGGTGCACCTACTTGGGCATGTGGGGCCAAGCTAGGTGGGTCTAGAGCGCCTCTTTGTTGCAAGTACTTGGCTCGCTGGCCTCCACAAATATGGTCTCTGTGGCGTGCATAATAAAGCTAGTTTCTTTGGCATTTTTTTTCCTTTTTACAATCCACACTTTATGTAGCGTTGGAATTTGAAGAAGGTTGTGAAGCCTGTAGTAATAATATTAAGAAAAAAATAAAATGGTTGCAACCACCAACTTAAATGGGAATGGCATAAGTAAAGGGGTCAAGCTAAATGAATATACAACAAAGTAGCCAAAGGTAGATAGCAACACTCAATAATACCCTATGAAAAGCAATATAAACTATATAACATGAACTATTTTATTTTGTTCCAACCATTAACACTAAACAAAAGCCACAAATGAAACAATTTTGGTTTAAACAATGGCCTAGATGGAAAACTTACAAAACAAAAGAATCCATAGTAATAAAGCCATGCACAAAGGAAAACCCACACAAACTACAATTCTTTTTTCTACAATGTCTTATGGAAAACAACCAAAGCATACATATATGTACATGTATATGTAAATTCATCTATCCATATGCAATGTATTTAAAAGTGCTTCCAAACTCTAACTAAAAAAGAAATAATGCAACCAATGAACAAATAGGTAATACAATATGAAATAGATGAAAGGAATGCCTAGTCTCCACCTCACCATATTGGGTCATGAAGCCTTGTGAAAACAATCTCATTGGAGAAGTGGCTAATTCAAAATCAAATGCATCAATTGCAATACTAAACTTGCCTATGAATAGAAATTAATGGTAACACTATGTATTGATGAGACTTCTTTTCAGCAAAGCATTTTTAGTGTTAAATCATATCACATATACTAGTAATTTGTCAAGTATAATGATACATAGTTTAATACTTAAATGCTATTCTAAAAAAGAAGTCTCTTCAATGCTATGAGCTCCACTGTGTCCACAAATTTCTAGCATGTGATCAATGGTGAAATGAATGTTTCTTATTACTGCCAATATAGAACCTTTCATTCTAATAGTTATTTTTTTAGCCTAGAAGGAATAATAGCCAAGGCATCACAATTGGCATCATGCATTGCATGCATATATATTGATTTTCTACTTGCAAATATAAAACCATGGCACATGGGAGGAAAAATTTAGAAAATAAAAAACCCGCACATTGACAAATAATTTTTCCTATAGTGACTTATTGACAATAACCAAAGAAAACATATATGGAAATGTATTTGCAAATGTATGTATGCATATGAAATGTGTTTTCGATGGAGAGTGTCATGAATGGAAGGTACAATGCACTGTTTAAAGAAGAGTGTATTGTTGTTTCTACCTATGGTTGTACATCGTTCCTTCCTTCATTGCACTCTCCATCTAAAATAACATCACATTTTTTATTGGGCATGCATATATACATATACATATACATATAGTATGGTGACGAAAAGAGTGTGTTTGCAAACACCAACTCAACAACTCACAGTGCAACTAAACAACAAATCAAAACTATAAAATGAAACACAACAAAACAAGGTGTACTCACCACCCTACCATATTGCGTTATGGAGTACCATGGGCTCTCACCAAACCCCTTAGCAAGAACACACATTGTCCACCACTATGATCAATGGCGAGATCAATGTTGCTTATCATAGTCAATATAGAGCCTATCACTCTGACAAATCCCTTTCTGACGTTGAAAGAAATAATAGCCAAGTTTCCACAACCAACATCATACATTAGATGAATATGCAGGGTTTTTCTACTTTCAAATATAAAAAGATGTGTATGCAAACTAAAAAAGAAACAATGCAACCAATCAACAAATAGGTAATACAAAATAAAACAGACCAAAGAAACACTTGCTCTCCACCCTACCATATTGGGTCATGGAGCCCCATGGGTTCTCACCAAAACCCCGAGCAAGAACATACATTGTCCACCAGTGTGATGAATGGTGAAACCAATGCTACTTATTATTCCCAATATAGAACATTTCATACTAACAGTTATTTATAGGACATCACAATCAACATCATGCATTGGATGCATATCTAGGGATTTTCTAGTTGGAAATATAAAACATGGTGCAAAAGTAAAAAATTAGAAAAATAAAAACATGTGCACATACACAAATAATTTTCCCAATAGTGATTTATCGACAACAACCAAAGAATACATATACGTAAATGTATTTGCAAATGTAGCTATACATATGAAATGTATTTTCAATGGAGACTGTAATGAATGAAAGGTACAATGCACACTTTAAAGAAGAGTGTAACGTTGTTGCTCTTATGGTTGGGCATCAAGCCTTCATTACATTCTCCATCTATAAAAACTTCACATTTTTCATTGCACTTGCATATATACATGTACATATACATATACATATACATACATTACAATGATGACAAAAATGTGTTTGAAAATACCCAAACAAAACAAGAAAAGGCATGCTCTCCACCCTACCATATTGGGACTATAGTTTTTTTATTGCACATGCATATATACATATACATATACATATGCATACATTATGATGAAGAAAATAAAGTTCTTGCAAACAACAACGTTAAGACCCATAGTACAACTAAATAGAGAATAGCAAAGATGAAATGAAAAACAAAAAAACAAGGCTTGCTCTCCACCCTACCATATTGGGTCATGGAGTCCCATGGGCTCTCACCAAACTCCCAAGCAAGAACATAGATTGTCAACCACTTTGATCAATGGTGGAAGCAATCTTTATTATCACACATAACATACATCATATCATTCCAACAACTCCTTTTGTGAGGCTTAAAGAAATAATAACCTAAAAGGTACACTTAACAAATATGCCAACAAATACAATCCAACATCATGCATTGGATGCATATGTAGGAATTTTCTATTTGGAAATATACATACTAAAGAAGTACATGTAGATATCTATGTACATGGCATTAGATATAGACAATATTCATATATTTTATTTCACTATTCTTATTAAAACTCAGACCTATAATTTAGAAATAAGGGTTAGAACAACAATAGTCCAAGTTGCAAGAATTAACTTTTAAGGTAAGTGCAAGCTGTTACTATTAGATATGTATGCAATTTCTCTTGCCATGCAAGACTCTCTAGAAATAATTATCATGCTGGCTTAAATGCCAAACACCCATGGCTAATTATGACTTTGGATTTTTCTTATAATTTGTGTTGACTGGACATCTATTTCCTTTAATTTCTTTGGAGTGCTTGTCACATGAAAAGAGCTTTCCTATCTAACACCAACATAAAGACCTACAATGCAGGTAAACAAAAAATAACAAATATGAAAATAAATACAACAAAACAAGGCCTTCTCTCCACCCTACCATATTGGGTCATGGAGCCCAACGGGCTCTCACCAAACCCCTGAGCAAGAACATACATTTTCCACCACTTTGATCAATGGTGAAACCAATCTTTCTTATCACACTTAAGATACAACCTATCATTCCAACAAGTCCTTCTTGAGCCTGGGATAAATAATAACTAAAAAGGTACACTTAACAAATACACCAAAAAATAGAATCCAACATCATGCATTAGATGCATATGTAAGAATTTTCTTTTTGGAAGTATACAGACTCAAAAAGTACATGTTTAGTGAACATATAGATTGTTTTATTTCTATGTATCTCTAACTTTGCACTGTTGTCATATCTATAAATTCTACCATATGTGGATGTTTTAAGTACTATATCTCAAGGGGGCTCTATGATCATGCCATTGACAACCTTCCTAGCTATCTATTATCAAAGAGAATGAACTCAGTTTGGTATCTATTTCAGCGTTCCCTTTCTAAGACATCTTGAAAAGAGGGTGTTGTTGTGCATACTCAAGAAGTCCTTTTTAAATAAATTTTCTAATCTACATGTATTTAATCCATCATTAGTTGTTCATTCAATGTATCTTCTTAAATTGACTAGGATTATATTAGAAGAAAAATACAGAGCTCCAATGACCCTTCTTACTTTTCTGGATCACTACAAGAATAGTTTGTGCAATGTTTTATCTCCCTACACCCAAAACTACTCAATGCCATTTTTTTATTATTAAAAGTAACAATTTTTGTGACCCACTTTGAGAAAAAAATGGATAAACTTTTGTGGAACGACCCAAAATTTGCTAAAACTTGATAATTTCATAGTGGGAAAGTTGCATAATCTTTTCAAAGACTATTGTTATATTTTACATGGAATTGAACTAGATGAAATATCCTTACATGGAATTGAATTAGAAGAAATATCCTTATTTTATTTTGCAGTCCCATGATTAGTGCATTTTATCTCATTGAATATATAGGGGCCCCCTCTCATTTATATGTGGTTTGTTATATTTGACAAATACTTATCAACATTGGCGTTCTTCACTGACAAAGAGATGAATAGTTATATTATTTTTCTTTATACTTAATTTTACATCATTTGGCTAGAATTTTTTTTAAAAACTAGTGCACATGAACCAAGGTATCGAAGAGTTGCTAGATTTGTTTTTTTATAATGGAAAACACATTACATCATTCATGGATGTGATCCATCTAGTAGGGCATTATGGATTCTCTTTAATCTACACAAGTTATTTCTTTACACGGTTAATATTTATGTCTCAAATGACATTATGGAAAGTTCTCACATTCGGTAATGTCACAATTATTTATTGATAGACGTGTATGAGTTTCTATAATGATATTTTAATATGATTAAGACATGGAATCTTTTAAGGCGAATAACTAGTGAAAGAGATCTCCCATTCTACGTGTATCGTAAACCAGGGCTTTATGACCTCCATATTAGCTACTAAAATCATGTGTCAATTTGGTTAATTTATTCCTACATTCAGAATGGATTCTGATCACATTGTTAAGAAACTTGAACAAGGCTATGTTGTTAGCTTAATGATATCTTTCATTCACTATATGATTATCCCTTTCAATGGAGTACTTTTTCTTGGATCTATGGTATTTTTTTATCACTCTTATATAGTTGGTGAAGAAATTTTTTTATAATAAAATCCATTGCTTCTTCATCTCCATCCTTTGCTTTGCCACATTTGACTTGTCTACAAAGAGTTTCAATGTCCTAAAAATTGGATTATATACATTGATTATAAAAATGATGGATATCAAAATTATGACACAATATACTCGTTGTCACTCATATGCTAATATGTCCATTCAGCACAACTACAGTGTCATGGATTTCGAAGTGCAACCCTTTATCTAGGAGTTAAATTTGTAGGTTTTAGTGCCATTTCCATGCATTCAAATATTATATAATTTTAAGTAGAGTATTTTGATGCCATAATGAAATTTTTGGTCAAAAGAGAGATGTGGCAAGAAAAAATGCAAAATGGTGAGTTGTATTTATTCAAGGGAGTCCTTTGATAAGATTAAAAAAAATATAACTATTTGATGTAGGAGCATCTAGGGGTTCCAAGCAATCCTGAACACCCAAAAATAAATTTATTTTATGTTCTTTATTTTTTTTATGTTGTTGGTTTTGTGGGCTTGTGTTTCATCTTCAAATCATTCTTATGGGACCCCTTTTCATAAATCATTAATATGCCTTGAAGTTAAATTGCAATGTTGTTGCAAATTTTGCAAATTAAAAATTAATGCTTGGAAGCAAATGTCCAATACTCAAGACTGTGTAAATTGATTTTAATTTATTATTTGTAACTCCTAGGAATAAAGGAGAGTGTAGAAGTTAATCATTTCAAGTAATGCTTGGCGTCTTGGAGTGGATGTGCTAGAATAAGATAGTGGAGGTCATTTTAGGTAAAATTTTAAAATTTTACTAGCAGAAAAATTAAGAGGGATTGATTGCATGATTCCCATGCCCAATAAGGATTAAGGAGCATTTTAAATGTTGACTGTGATTTTTGGGGGAAGGGGAAGATGGCCTGGGGTCAGATTTGTGAGACCTAGTCTCAATAAAATGGCCACAACTTTCTAATATTGGATCAAAATTGAGAATTTCAAAATGTTCTAAAAGGTTGAGAAGGAGGTGCAAAAAACTCATAAACCATTTTAGAAGATTTATAAATATGAGGGAGCAGTGATGGACAAAAAGTGATGGGTTTTAGAAGATAAAAAAATTATTAGCGAAGAGAGAAATAAGAGTGGGGTAAAATTCTAGAGTGCAACATGTACTTCAAGGAAGAAGCATATAAAACTTGGTGGGGTAGTACGAAGAATTCTGGAGTAGCAAGATCAAGCAACAATAAGAGATTATTGTGCATATTTGAATCCATGATGTATTGAGATTTTTTTATAATTATTTCTATAAGAATGAAAGAAGATTTAGTTAAATTGAATTAATGATTTTTCTTTCTATTTGGTCTTCAAGATTGTACGAGTTTTTTTATGGAATGATTGTTATTTTTTGTAGTAGAGATATGTTGCATTGTGAGTTTTTGAGCAGCATTTGTCTACTTTATCAATGCTATCATAGTGGGAGTTCTTGAGTGTGCAGACAAAAGCACCAATGTGAGGTAGTTTGTGCCAAGACTTGTGGTGTTGTTTCATGTACACAGATAACCAAACATGAGGTAGTTGATACCAGAGAGAATAGGATGGGTCATTAGGAGCCCCATAAGAATCTTGTTTTAGGAACATTATTGGGAAGAAGTAGAAAATATGAAGTATCGAGAAGAGTTTGAAAAGCTCTAGGCTGATGTAGATGTATTGAAAAAGATGATTAAGGAGAAAGTGGGAATACGAGAATAGAGATATGGGAAGAAGAATTTTCTCTTGAAAGAGGACATCAAAAATAAAAGAAGCATAAAGAAAGGATGGAGAAATAAATAAGATAAAATGATCACTGCAAATCATAAATTTAATGGTAATTTTAAAGATTTTGTTTCATCTGAAAATGTTATGTTTGCAGGATTGAGCAAGGACAAGGAAAATGGTGAAAAGAAGAAGGATATCAAAGTAGAAAAAGTGGTATCATTTAATTATGTTAGTACAAATTTACATGAAAAAGAGGTAGATGAAGTTGTGTATAATGTTGTAGCAATTCAGAGAATGGATTTTGATAGTCGTAGATTTGACAAATGGAATGATGAAGAAGGATATAGTATCATGTTGAAAGAAGAGATAAGTAAATTAGAAAATTTATTTTAGGGAGAAATTATAGGAGAAGATGACGAAAAGAAAGAGTTTCCAACTGATACATGCCTCTGTGAGGGAGAAAAAGTTGCAACAGTAAGCAAGGGGAAGAAAATAGAGGTAATTTTTGATTTATCAAAATTTATCAATGTTTCTAATGAGGCTAATTTTTGTAAGGGTGAAATGGTAAAAGGAAGTGAAGGAGAGATGGTATGGTGCAACAATAACAAGTTACAAGCTGAAATATATGAATGTATGATGAATTTTGTTGACATAGAAGAAGAAGAAGAAGAGGGTGAAGGAGAAGTAGGTGAGAAAGATGTGCAAATAGAACTCATTGATTTCCATGAATTCATTAATGCTCATTTGTGTGCAAGTGTTGAAAATGATAAATTGGGATGGAAAGATGAACCGTGGTATGGCAAGGTGAATTTCATGAGGGGAAGAAAGAGAGGTAAGATGAAGGAAAGAATAGATAGGAAGTTTCAGAGTAGGGTGAAGAAGAAGAAGAAACATGTGGATAAGGGAGAAAGATGGATGAAGAAAAGCACATGATCTAGAAATTTTTATGAGTTCAACTCATGAAACATTTCAAATTACCTTAAGTGTCTGATGCAGGAGCATCTAGGGGTACCTAGCAATCCTACACACCCAAAAATAAATTTATTTTATGTTCTTGTTTTTAGGTATGTTGTTGGTATTGCACCTGCCTGTGTCTTATTTTCAGCTCTTTCTTATGGGACCCATTTTCATAAATCA
>VDFB02138254.1:0-11795 GCA_007258455.2 Sequoia sempervirens
TCCCTCTTTTGAACCCCTAATCTCAACCATTTTCAAAATAAATTAGTATTTTAGAAATTAGACTCGGAGTACTTTGATCCTTGTTTTTGTTCCATCTCAAAATTTTGAGTGTAACTATCCTCAATTTCACGTCCAAGGTCAATATTTCTTGATTTCAAAAGAAGAAGAAGAAGAAGAAAAAAAAGTGGCCACTTAAGCCCCCTCTTTGGGAACCATCTTGGTGCACTTACCCAATTAGTTTTCAATATTTTTAGTGAGATCACACTCAATTTTCCATTTTTCAATATGTGTCCACTTTGACAATTAGTAAAAAATTATATATTCATTAAAAATTAAAAAAATTAGGCACAAACTACATGGTGTTAGCTAATTTCTCATTGAAGCAATTTTTGAAACATTAGAAAGTTAACATTTTAGGGGGGGCACCCCACATGCATGTTATTTAAAAAAAATAGGACCACTTTATGTGGCCTCCCATTTTGAACCCCTTAATTTTTACCATTTAAAAAAATAGTAGTTTAAAAAGTAGATTTGGAACAATACAACTATTTTTTCATGGCATTTTCAAAATTTGAATGTAACTATCTTCAATGTCTCATCCAAAGTTAGTTTTGTAATTTCAAAAAAGTAGTCACTTAAAACCCCTTTTTGGTCCCCAATCTTTGTGCACTTACCCTTATGTGAAATCTAATGACCTTTGATTTTCATGAAGTTTGAAATAATAGCTCAATTTTTCTTTATTATAGAATCTAAGGGAAGATGTATATAACCTAGATCATTAGATCCCCATGTTGTAAAAGTGACTAGTTTCATGAAGTTTGTAATAAGTCTTCAAATATTTCTTAAGATATTTTTGATTAAAAATTATATATGTTTACATTAGAAGATAAATACAAACTCTACTCATGAAAAATTATGACATAAAATCAATTAGTAGATACAAAAATTAATAGATTGACAAATCATTAAGAACGATGGAATCCTAAACTTCAAGCTTTCCTTATATATAAAAATATTATTGAAAAATTAGATCTATCTAATCATAAAGGACACTACTCTCCCCATGTTATGAAAAATATTTTCTTTTAAGGTTGCCTTGGCTTCTTTTTTCGCAAATTTTCATGTCTTTTCTTGCTACCATATCCTATTTTAAATTCAAAGTAAGTTTTTAAAATAAAACTATGGTAGATTTTAGCATATATAAATTGCTCTAAATCGTGGTAGTTTAGTTGTGAATTTATTAGTTTCAAGTAATTGAGAAGGATATCATGGATGAACGAATCTGAGTATTTTGATTTTTTAATATAATTATTCTTATTTTATATTTTAGGAATGTATTTAAATTAAATAATTGTTATTTATATTTACATAATATGAGACTTTTTGATATCATTATAAAAAATTTATCAATATAATGTAATTTTATAAAATTACATATATCCACACTTATTAAAAAAAAAAACAATTTATTTATTTTTATTTTTTTTTTTTGGTAATTTAATAGTTGGATTGGGCCAGCACCCATTGAATTATATCAAAAGAGAGAACAATAATTTCATGAATACTACATCCCCAATTCTACTTAGCAAGATTGTTGTTGCCAGCCCCCATACCTACAGATCCTATGGCCGCCTTATACAAATTGATACAAAATTTACCCTGCCTCTCAGCTACATCTACGCTACTCCCTATTACCTCCCCTTCCACCTCTCGCAGTGATGGCTTTTTTTGCCAATTCATCCACCGTTGAATTACCTTCACGGTATATGTGACTGATCTTAAAGTCATCTAGCTCCTCTATGATTTTCCTTATTTGCTTGATCCATCTGTTCAGTCGCCAATTAGGTGTGGAATTCTGCCTGATAGCATTCACTATGATCATCGAGTCACCTTCAAGGTGAATCTTTCTAGCTCCACATTCCATTCCGAGCTCCAAACCACGAAGTGCAGCTCTAAACTCTGCCAAATTGTTTGTGGCAACTCCAATGTATTCCACATGCTCTGCAAGGGTTGTATGGAACTCATCCCTAGCCACACATCCTATGCCGTTGGGGCTGGGACTCCCGCTTGCAGCTCCGTCAAAATTTACCTTTACCCAACCAGCATCCGGGGCGCTCCAGCGAACTTCCTCACGTAATTTATTTTTTCGAGTACAGTCATTGGTGCCTACCAAAGTAGGAACAATAAGTCTGGGGAATACCTTTGTCATTTTGTCATCCCATATGGTGTATGCATTGTTTTTCGTCGTTCTAATTTTCACAGCTGTATTGACCAGTTCTATGATGGATGCTTCAATTTTGACCACTAATCTCTCCCTTGACAATGCTTGTCCCTTAAAAACCCTTCTATTACGTTCTTTCCAAATTTCCCATACAACCATAGATGGTATAACCTACCAGAGGCACGCAAATAGAATCTTCCGAGAATGTTTAGGCCACATACAAAACCAATCTTTTAGATTTCTTGGCATTGGTGTTTGCAGATTGAGTTTTTGAAGGGAATATTTCCAGCAGCTTTCTAAGTATGGGCATGAGAGCAATAAATGATTAGCATCCTCGTCTTGATTCTTGCATAACAGACATCTCCCTGGGCCAATTATTCCAATTTTATTTAGTCTATCTTGGGTGAGGATGCGGTTTTGAATAGCCAACCAAGAAAATGCTCCTGCTCTAGGGGAGCAATATTTACCCCAAAGAAGCTCTTTTGGCCACAATTGGTCTTCTGCCATTGCCTCTTGTACTATGTAGCCTACTTTGACTTTGTAATCTCCATCCTTAGAAGCGCACCAATGAATCTCATCTCTTAGCCCAGTCCATGTGATGCCTCTTTCTTCTAGTATCCTTGAGAGCTTCTCCTTTTGTTCTAAAGGGGCATTGAAGTCATCAAGGGACTTCCATTCCCATTTTTGCTTACTGTTGGTGTTTGTCACATACCCGTAGTCACAAAGCTTTTTCCCCCATCTTCTGGTTGACTCTTCCCTGATGATTTCAAGATCTGGGAGGGAATAGAGAGTTGGATGCCCTTCCTACGAATCCTCCCAAAACTGAGCGCTTTGCCCATTGTTGACTTCCCATGTTATATGCTGAGTGATGATCTTCCTGCATTCAAGGATGAAGTTCCAAATTGTTGATCCGGTCGGAGGGTCCAACGTATTAATTATTCTTATAGGCTCGTTTGAATCTAAGTACTTTCGCCTCAAAATTTGGACCCATCTTCGCTCCCCATTTCAGAAAATACTCCAGACCAATTTTGCACCCATGGCAAGATTCATGGTATACAACTGTTTCACACCCGCCCCTTTGGCTCCATAAGGCTTGTAGATCTTGTCCCATGATAGCAGAGGTATTTTGTGGTTATCTTCTGGACCATTCTAGAAAAATCTCCTCATGATTTGTGTTAGTGTATCTTCCACCACTCTTGGGATTTTCATGCATGTCATAGAATAGATAGGGATAGCTGCTAATACTGTCTTCAACATTAATAATCTACCCATAGATGATAACCATTTCCCTTTCCAAAGTTCCATTTTCCTTTTGCAGCTATTGATTAGATTTTCCCAGTAACATTTCTTATTTATCCCCCCAAATAGTGGCATCCCAAGAAATTTCCCTAGTAGGCTTGCAATTCTAAGATCCAAGATTCTTGCAATATCCTTTTGTAGACTCGGTTGAACATTAAGGAAAAAAACTTCTGACTTTCTCCAGTTGATTGACTGTCCTAAAGCTTTACTATAATTGGTCAAAATGTTCCTGATGGTTCTAGCTTCTACTCTTGTGGCTTTCCCAAAGAGGATCATATCATCGGCAAACTGCTGATGAGTAGCAGTCACCAATCCTGGGAAAATCTCAATTCCCTGCCATTGACCCGCTGATCTGTAGTGCTGTATAGTTCTCCCCAACGCCTCTGCCATTATGATGAATAGGAAAGGGGATAAAGGGTCCCCTTGTCGAATTCCTCTAGAAGAGTCAAAGAAACCTTGGGCAACCCCATTGACTAGGATTGAAAATCTTGGAGTCATAATGCACCTGGAGATCCAATTGACCCACCCTTCCCCAAAGCCGAATCTTTGTAAGACTTTCAATAGAAATTGTCTGTCCACTAGGTCGTACGCCTTTAGTATGTCCAGCTTGATTACCATATTCGGGCTTCGAATCTTTCTAGAAGAGTGGATAGCCTCATGTGCAATAATAATCCCTTCGACTATCGATCTACCGGGGGAGAAACCACTCTGCTCATCAAAGATGATTTTTTTTAGGACAAATTTTAGACGGTTAGCTATGACCTTTGTGATGATTTTCTAAATTATGTTGCACAAAGCAATGGGCCTGAAATCTACCATTGTTTGCACCTCCTTCTTCTTGGGGACAAGCGTAATGAATGTGTGATTGAAGGTACCCAACATCGTCATTCTCCTTCTGGATTCCTCGACAGCTCTATGTAAATCATCACCAATGATATCCCAAAATACATGATAGAATTTTGCGGGGAAGCCACTGGCCCTGGGGCCTTGTCTGCACCTATCTGGAAGGCTGCATTCTTATTTTCTTCCAAACTGATGGTCTTAAAAAGCTCCTTGTTTTCTTCTTCATTAATTAGTGTCGAGATGTGATTTAGAAATTCTTCCCGTTCTTGCTCATTATCTGTAGATGCCCGATTTAAGATTTCTTGGAAGTATTGCACCGCTATTTGATTGACCTCCTCTAATGACTATGAGCTTGTACCATCTTCCTTTGCTATTGTTGTGATATGATTTTTTCCCCTGTTAGCGATTGTTGTTCTGTGGAAATACTTTGTATTTCTGTCCCCCTCTTTAAGCCAAATTTCTCGTGATTTTTGTCGCCAAAAAAATTCTTCCCTAGTCATAATCTCTGCGAGTTCTGATTTTAACCTTTGTTCCAATTCAAATTCTTCTTGACCCATCCCATGCTTAATTAATTTCTCATTAAGTTCGTTTAGTTCCTCCTCTACACGGGCTTTTTCCCTAAAAATATTCTTGAAATTAGCCTGATTCCATTCTTTTAGCTTTCTTTTGATGTGTAAAATCTTTTGGCTAAACTTGTACATTCTTGATGTGTGACCAACTTTGGCTTCATTCCACTAGGTTTTAACTAAGTCGTAAAGAGCTGCATCCCTAAGCCACATATTTTCAAATCTAAAAGGGGTTCCACCTTTAGGATATTCTGCATTGATTACTAATTGTACTGGGAAGTGATCAGACCCAATATACGGTAGTATAGCTGCCTCAAAGGAATCCTGATTAGCATCCCAATTCCTGTATATGAAAAACTGATCCAACTTTTCTGCTATACTGGTGAAATCCTTCCTCCTATTGGTCCAGGTGAATCTGCCATTTTTGGCTACTATTTCTCTTAGATTGCTATTATCCGCAAATGCTTGAAAATCTTGTTGGATCCTTGATAAAGTCTACAGACCTCCTTATTTTTCTGAATTTTCCAGTGTTGCATTAAAGTCACCCCCAATTATAACAGCTATACCATTCTGCATATCCAACCACTGCTTAATGTCCTGCCATAAAATTCTCTTAGCTAGAGTTGAAATCGGTCTATACACATTCATCACTTATATCTCCTTATTTTGACTTAAAAGCTTACATTTAACCACCATCGAATACTGAATTTTTCTTATCAGTGAACAGCTAACAGACAATGGATTCCAAATCACACCAATTCCTCCTGAGGCTCCAATAGATTCGACAAAGACTCCTTCCCATTGTCTCCAAACACTCAATCTTTTTTGAGCTTCCTCCCTTTCCCATTTAGTTTCCTATAGTAATACAACATCTGCCTTACTTAAATCTATTTGATGCTTAATCAAGCGCCACTTGCTAGGGGCATTAATGCCCCTAGCATTCCAAGTTATGAGCCTCATTGTTCCTCGGGAAGGGCATATCCCTACCCGTTTCTTAGTTTCCTCTGTCCATTAGCATTTGCTGCCAACACTAGTTTAGCCTTGTTGGTTTTTGCCCCTCTTTTCTTCTTTTCTACTACCAGAGGTCTTTTCAGGTGGGATTGTGTTTGTTCAATGCTTCGTTCTTTTAGAATATTAGCCTGCTCCTCTTCCATCCCATCATCCTGATCAGAATCAAATTATTCAAACATCTCCTCAGCCTCCACTCCCCCTTCATTGCTAATATTCTCCCCTGCATCAGTGGAATTTCCATTTTTTCCTTTTGAAATGAGTAAAGCTTTTGCTTCAATAAGACTCCTTAAATTATCCCTTATTGTTTCTACAACTTTTGGGGCGTTATTGCTCATCTTATTTTGAGAATCTTGTGTGACTGTTTCAGCTACAACATTATGAAGATCTGCTACTGGGGTTTCCTCAACATTTCCACCCGTGTTGTCTTTTGCCTCATTCTTCTCCTATGCTGCTATTTTATCCACTTGCCCCTCTTCTAAATTTCCTTCCCCCTCAAAATCCTTTACATTTTCTGGATCTACCCTAGGGGATCCCTTAGCTTTCATTTTCAAACTGCATTCTTCCTCACTTATCTCTTGTACATCTATATCTTGATTTTTTTCTGCTTTTCCATCCTTTTCCGACCTCTGCACTCCAGTCATTGAGTCATTGTGCCCCTGAATGCCTATAGTTCGGTCATTGTGTTGAGACTCCACAACCTTACCATTGAAATCCTTATCTAGCAGAACCGAATCACTACCTTGTTCTCTATTTCTTAATAACTCTCTGATTGATACATCCACCATATTGTTTTTCTTTGCAGATGGTGAACCTTCCTGTTCGGTACTGCTAGATTCATCCAATTTCTCCTGTCCAACCCAGGCATATTTATTTTCTCTGCTAACGTGAATTGATCCAAAGCAGTCCAAGTTTCTGTGTTCTTTCGATTTGCATTTCGGGCATAACAGTAATTGATCTTCCCTTTCTACTTTGACTATTCTGAACCTTGTTGTTGTGCTTAATTCAATCTCATGTGGAAGCTTTTGTTGTGGCTTTAAACCTATGCAGAATCTAATATAGGCCCCTTGGCTTCTATCCACCATTTTTTCATCCATTGAAATGAGAGTGCCCAGCTTCTTCCCAATCTCCGTTAATATATTTTCTTCCCAATACTCAGCAGGAATCTCATACATTCTAACCTAGATTGGACCCTCCCTGACTACATGATTCCAAGGGTCAAAATTAGGGTATCAGTCAAAAATGTGTAGTGCTGTTCCATCCAGATAATGTGGTCCGCTACATAGTGCATCCTGTTTCTTTTCACTTGATGCGAATAAAACTAAGAAAAAATCATTAGCAAGGGGACAAAACTTGATCTGACTTCCCCAAATATTGAGACACCACTTCTCCACCGTTCCTGCAAATTTTATCATTCCCCCCCATTTCAAGAAGATCCCTCGCTCTTGTAGCCTTCTGATTTCGTTATTTAGCTTATTGGGATCAATGGATATACAGGTTTTTGGCATGGATGGGGTGGTATCATTGCCTGGGTTTTCTACTTGCCATCTCGATGCACCTGTCTCTGGTATTACCTTCTCCTTTCCTTTGCCAAGGTCCTCCATTCCTCTTTGTTTCTCCAGTGTTGATGGCAGAGTAGACTTCTTCCACTAGGATTCCGAGTTCATAGTAGTTTGCGTACTTTTATACCAGAACCCACCATTCCTTTGATTTTGAAATCCATGATTCCTAAGGAATTTAGATGTGGGCTTTCTATTACTAGTGTTGTGAGGGTTTTGATGGGCCGCATTAGGATGGAAACCATGAGGTCGTAGCCAAGGTAAACCTTTCCATATCCCCCGATTGTGTCTGCCCCCAGCCGCGTCAGTTGTGGTCCTAGGGTTTTGGTTTTGATACTGCGAATTCGGATTGCATACATCCACCCAGTGACCGCCATGATAGACCCATTGTGGTCTGTGGTCTCCATTGTCTCGGTTACTCCATACTATCTCTGGGATTGCTCAAAGATCTTGATCAAAGCTTCCTTGAGACGCCAAATTGTGGCTGGTGTTACATTGTCGTTTGTTGCCCATTCCCACTTCTATGTCGACCCATTTCTGTCCAGTTTTTCCCTAAGATCCTCCATTGGAAAGGTGTTCTCTGCATCGACTACCCATTCTCCTGCCCTGTTGATTTTTCTCTAGTCATACTTAGTGTTCTAGGCTTGATTGTTCCTGTTGTCACCAGTTCACTCCACCTATTGTTCCTTTCGCACCTCCCACACCCCCAGTCAGCTTCCTTTCGGCTGCCCATTAATATTTTAACCTGTATATTTTGCCATTTGGAATATATCTGGTTACTACGAAAATAGATATGATTAAATACGATTTATAGATATAATGGACATCTGCTTGCATGAGGTCAACATTTCTGACCTGGAATCAATGAGTTCAAAAATGCAGATCCCAAAGAATTTCCTCTATACATGCAAACACAACTATTTTGAAATCAACGCATCACATCAATGATTGGGATATACTCTTGTCACCAATATGTACGACACCATCGATTTGGTTTACTGAGGCATGAATTATTTTTGCATTAAAAATTGGCGTAAGGGTCAAAATATGACTTTAACCCACCATTGAAAGAACAAATATTTAAAGCATGCGGTCATTTCTCTGTTTATCGGAGGAAAATACTTAGAGAGGGTCTTAACCAAGAATGGTCGCGGTATATATTCAAAGTCCAATATTTTAACAATATGGAACTAGTAATTGTTAGTAATTGTAAGAGAGGATCCAATAGTTGAACAAAATATGCCCATTACATTAAAAAAGCAACAAATCATATGATGCCATATTGATACACTAAGAAACATGACTTAATGAACCACTATTGGTCTAACTTATTTTGGGGGTCTATTATGACCCCTCAACAAAAAGCATGTTGATGACACCTTTTTTCTTGGTCTATGCCGGTGAAATGAAATATTTGAATTGTCCATGTCCCTAACCACTAAGGGATATAACTTTTTAATGTCAATGTTGCATGTTCATTGCTATGTCGACCCATAAAGTTAGGGTGCACCACTATTAGGCCCTCTCCCCTATTGTAAATTAATTATTAGTTTGACATGATTTTGTTTCTTCAAAATATATTTAATTATTTCATTGTCATTAATATTTTAGTACATCTTATAAATTGTTTACATCATGCATAATATTACTATTATTTGAAAGAGATTTTTATATTATTTAAATTACATACATTATTTATTAAATAAATCTATATCTTATATATTATGACAATATATATTAGATTTAATAATAAAATATATTATTATATTTTAATTAAATAGTGGATAATCAACATATATTTTTAATATATAATATGTAAATTATGGTTCACGATATTCATTAAATAAAGATATATTTAATATTTAAAATTAATATACTCATTCCATCGGGAGGAGTTATAGTTAGACAGTCCTGCCACCCCACCGGAACAAGTTTCTGAAGCAGGAGGGTCGTTAGAGGAATATACTGGAAGCTGTTGAGGCCTTTAGATTGCTCAACGAGAGTGCTGAAATGCATGCCACTTGGCAACCTGAATTCAAAATATTCCGGAGATGGATAATCAATCTCTCTTACTCGATCTTTTGGAAACCATCGTATTTGTTTAAGCCACCGTGGTGCATCTGGAACCAGCCACCGTCGTGGGGGGCGCAGGTCGGTGAGGCGAGGACAAGGCGGTTCAAGAAGCTAACTCTTTGTGTGGGTTTCTTTCTTCAGAATTTCAAGGGGGGCAGTGGAACTGAATTGGACTAGGTCGGCGAACAGCTAGATTGGCCCGCAAGCTACTCAGCATATATTCCCTTTATCGACGCTATATGGAAATATCTATTTCTGGGGTGAAAGAACATCAAAAACAGTTAGGGTGCCCTACTATCTATAGGCAACAATGGTTCTATCGGATAGGATTGAGGACCAGTTAAGTGATACTATACGAATTCCCTAGCCTAGCAAGAGGTCCCCCAACTGGATTCTAGGTGCTCCGGGAGATGCTGGTAGGATAGGGTTTCGGCAATCTTTGCGGAGGAGCAATACCCGTTTGTACTTAGAAACTATAATGAAAGATAATGGGGCATCCGAGACTGGACAGTATTCTTCAGTTCAGGGTTTAATGCTACCCTTGAAAGCATCCCTCACAGTCTGTACATCATAAGAGATCAGAAATGGAAGATCTTGGAGATATGAACAGAAGTAGGAGCCAGGATTGGAGTTATTATGCTCCATTGTCAGTGGCTTATGCTATTCCACTATTGAGTCAGGAAAGTGAGATGGTTAGTCATTTGGAGAGACCAAATGTGCCAAATCTTGTGCAGGAGATTGAAGAGAAGCTTCATAAAAGTAAGGTGGAATGCATGATATGCTATGAGAAGGTGGGAAGATCAGCAGCGATATGGTCTTGTAATAGCTGCTATGCACTCTTTCACATGCATTGCATAAGGAAGTGGGCACGAGCTCCAACTTCCACAGATTTGTCTGCTGGGCAAGGGCAGAGTTCGAATTGGAGATGCCCGGGTTGTCAATCAGTGCAGTATTTAAGACCAGAGGATCTTCAGTATTATTGTTTCTGTGGAAAAATGCAAGACCCTTCCAACGATTTCTATCTCACTCCACACTCATGTGGAGAATCATGTGGAAAGTCACTTGATAAAGGGAACAGAATGTCTCGTTGCCCTCATAGCTGTACACTCCAGTGTCATCCAGGTCCTTGTCCTCCTTGCACAGCAATGGCTGCACCTGAGCCATGCCCATGTGGCAAAAAAACAATTACAAGGAGATGTTCTGATCAGAAATCAGCTGAATCATGTGGACAAGTGTGTGAGAAGCTTCTTAACTGTGGTCGACATTTTTGTGATAAAATATGCCATGAGGGTCCTTGTGATTCATGCACTGTTCTAATAAATGCATCATGTTTTTGTGGGAAAAATGAGAAGATGATGCTTTGTGGGGATCTGAAGTTCCATGGTGAAGTTGAGTGGAAGAGTGGTGTATATGCATGTGAGAACCTTTGTATGAAGATGCTCTCCTGTCAAAATCATAATTGCACCTTGGGATGCCACCAAGGAGAATGCAGAGAATGTGATTTATTACCTGAGAAGTTAAAAACATGTCCCTGTGGTAAAACACAAATTCTAAAACAAAGGAAGAGTTGCATGGATCCTGTGCCAACCTGCTCAGAAGTATGTGAAAAGCTTCTTCCATGTGGGAAACACAAGTGCATAAATTCTTGTCACCAGGGCATCTGCCCTCCTTGTTTGGTTTCTGTGGATCAGAAATGTCGATGTGGATCTTCTTCCATAAAAGTCAGTTGCTGGAAAACCACATCATCCACAGAGGACAACAAAGAAATTTTGTGTGAAAAGGTTTGTGGACAGAAGAAAAACTGTGGTAGACACAGATGCAATGATAGATGTTGTCGTCTGTCACATCGAGGGCTGTCTGATATTCAAACAGGGGACTGGGATCCACATTTATGTCTTATGCCTTGTGGGAAGAAGATGAGGTGTGGTCAACATTTCTGCCAGGAGCTTTGCCACAGTGGCTATTGCCCTCCATGTCTTGAAACTATTTTTACTGATCTCTCTTGTGCATGTGGGAAGACCTCAATTCCTCCTCCAGTACCATGTGGAACACCTATTCCTTCGTGCACATTTCCTTGCTCCATTCCTCAACCATGTGGGCATCTTGCAACTCATAATTGTCATATTGGAGAGTGCCCTCCTTGCACAGTGACTGTTGCAAAAGGATGTGTGGGAAATCATGTAATCCTTAGAAATGTTCCATGTGGTTCACGGGAAATAAGATGCA
>VDFB02138255.1:0-68232 GCA_007258455.2 Sequoia sempervirens
ACTATCTTGGATTTGTTTAAGGGGAACGTCACCATGTACTTCTTCCCGCATGCGGGAAAGAATAGCAGTCACTCTGTCTTGGGAATATGCACTAGTCCTCTCAAGTTCATCTTTTAGTGTTTCTAGACTATGCAATATTAACATGCATGGTTCACTATATATCCCTGGGTTTGCACCTTGTGCTAATGAATCTCTTAAATTTTTTATCTCATTACTAGTATTTGCAAACAAAGATTCTAGCACAGGTGAAACATGATCTACATTTTCCATGTTATATATATACATTACACCTAAAAAAAATAAGACTTTGGTAAATAATATATCTAGATAAAAAGAATACAAATATAAAATAGAACTTGTAATTTAATTCATCTACTCATCAATAATATTTTCATACTATTAACTTGATTTAAAAAGAATTGGAAGACAACTATAATCTATAACATAACATCCTTAAATGGTTCAAATTTTAAATGAAACGATGAAAGAAAGAATAAGAATATAAAGATTAAAGTATAAAATCATTTGAAAATAATTGGGGATAAAAATATTTAATCTAATAGTTGTTAACATAAATGAACTTCAATTATATAGCCTTGAGGAACATCAAAATGCATCATTAAATGTATATTAACATCATCTGCACTCTAATTAAAAATATTAAAAACAACACGGAATACAAAGAGATGAAATTAAAAAGTTCCAACTAATGATGTTATAATAATCCTCCCCAAGTTGATCCTCTCATCCCAATCATCATACTTAATGTTTTGGTACTTGAATGTGTTGGTACTTGAATCATGTTTTGGTACTTAATGTTATGTTTTTTAAGAGGAAGCATTTTCTCTTTCTATTACCATAAAGATTATTCTTGTTTTTGTAACTTAGTATTTCTGTTTGTAGATTTTCAACTTTTTATTATGTAAATCATTCTTTGATACCCAAGTAGTCTAAAGGTTTTCTTGAATCTTATTTAGTTTTTAGATTTAAGTGCTTTCTCATTGTCTAATTTCTTAATCAAATCTAAACATTTGGATTTTGTGTATGATGATAAGTTATTGGCTAAGTTCTTCCCATGAAATTTAATAGTATTATCTTCCATTTGGGTCTATTTTTTAATATTGAAATTGCCAATGCAAATATTGGGAATGTTAGATTGAAGTTTATTATTTTAGATTTTTTGACTGTAAACAAGGATCTACAAAGTATATACATTCTTAACATTTGCATGTGCAAGTGAGATGAATGTTAAGAACTAAAGTTGTTAGAGGCTACCACATTTAATTATGGATCTTCTAATGCTTCATCTACATCATCCTACCCTTGTAAATTTGAAAAGAAAAATTATTTCCAAAAGGATAGTAAAAAATAATGGAAATGACCATTGTACAAACTATACATTATAAATGTTTCTAATATTATGACTCTAAAGCCTCCAACTTTTCCTTTGTAAAATGTGCTTCAAAATTTACTTAGTGCTTGCATGATTACACTTCCTCCTATTAGGCCATTAGATAAATCTAAGGTTATTCCCAAAAGATATAATGAGAAAGAATTTTGTTATTAAATTGTAGAGTTAATTGTAATTATACTCAACATTTTATGGGATTAAGGAATAATTGATTAAGGATTTGATTCATAAAAAAAAAATTAGGTTGAGGGGGTTAATATTGGGGTCAATCCTTCAATTGTTCCTCCTAATGAAAATTTAAATATTTTACACTAAATAAATCTAATAAAATGGTTTTATATGAGGGTCATGAGTTAGGAGTACATATACATGTTGACGAGCTTGAAATCATTGATTATATATATGTGAGGAATGATAATTTGTTGGTATTAATAAAAATTATAAGGGTACTTATTCTTCTTCTTATGTACTAGTGATTGACTTTTATAGAAATTTCTATGGACTAACTAGTATTCAAACTTAGGACCTCCCATTTGGTGTTAGGATGCTCTACTATTGAGCTAATGCTCACATTGTGATGAGTCTTTTTATGACTTAGGTGTGTATCATTTCTCCAACACACTCCCTTGAGCCACAACATAGGTGTCAAATGCACCTAGCTTGGCTCTAATACCATACAAGAATACCAATTATGAGGACCTCCTATAAAAATATGACATGAAAAACCGTGAACAATATTTAAAAGATAATCCATAGTCTATCTTATTATTTATGCATATTTTCTAGGACCACCTATGCCCAAAACACAAAATAGTTTTTGTAAATACACCAATTAGATCTTATAAAATGCATTACTTAGATCAAATTATATGGTGAATTAAATATAATTAATGATTACTTTTTCTTTTAGTATGAAAGAGGTTAAATTCCAATATATGTTCTAGTGGGCTTGATTGAGTGACAAGGTGGAGTGATTGTTGTAATGAAGAACTTGCTAGGAAAGCTAACCACCACTAATCTTGGAATGAGTACTTGGATGCCTATGTTGTCAAAAGATATTATTATTTTACTATTAGTTCTCCTCATGTTGAAATTTCCATGAACTAGTTAGGATGCAAATCTCCACCACTAAGCTACCCACCCACTTTATGACAAGTCAATTTACGATTTAGGTATGCTAATTTTTTTGACACCTTCTTCACATTGTGAGATATTACCAAATAATTATAATGGTCATTTGGTTTTGTGTGGATCATGAACCATGTAAGGGTGTGTTTATTGATCTTACTCACCAATAAAATGTATGCATTGAATAATTTTTGTTTTATCATCATTTTATCGACAAGCATATGCATATTTGAGGGTTTATTTAAAATTGACTAATGATATGTTGATTGAAACTATAGGATACATTATTTTACCTTAATTTTTTGGTCTAAAAGATGAGGGAAGTTCTTATTCTATGTCATATTCTTTCTTCTTTAGATGTATCTCATATTTTATTTGGGTATCCATGGATAAAGCAATATCAAGCAACATCATCTATGTCATGCCATTAAGGTATCAAATATGTTTGAACACTAGTAAAGAGGTTACAATTGCAAGAGATCCGTATATGCCTTTATTTTAGATTAAGTCATTTAACCTTGAATAATTTTAAGAACATACATAAAGATCCTCTATATAAGTGCAAGGATTCTTTGCCTAATTTGTAAAATTTTCAAAAGGAATAACAATGGTGGGAAAATCAAGACAAGATGCAACAATTTAGAATTCCTAAAGGGTTTACAATTATTAGAGCCAAAGTAGGTTATATTTTGGTTTTATATTATAAAATGATTCAAGAATCTATAAGGCCAAAAGAACCATAAGCATTGCAAACTTTAGTTTAGAAGCATAAGGGATTGGATATTTTCATTCCTAAACATGGTTTTCATTAAAAAAATTACTCATGTACTATACATACATATTCATGTATATGTGAATATATCTACATATGTATACATACACATGCACATATCTAAATATGTATATATGTATATATGTATATGTAGATATGTAGACACATTCATGTATACATACATATGTATATATGCATGTATATATGTATATACATACATTTATTTTCTATATGTATATATATATATATATGTATACATATATACGTATACATAAATACACACACATATGTATGTATGTATGTATGTATGTATGTGTATGTATATTTATGTATACGTATATACATGTATGTATATGTATATGTGTATGCATACATGTATATATATGTATATATGGATACACACACATTTTGGTTTTGTTTTGTAAGCATCCTCTTTTGAGGACAACCCTTTGTTGATGATGTTGAGTATTAGTTTGTTGTAAGTGTGTTTATTATTTTAATATCATTTTAAAACAATATTTTATTTATTTATAAATTTTGGTATAATCTCTAATTTTATAATATGTTTGTGTGTGTAGGTTGAGTTGCATAATTGTTAGGGGCACACACAATCAACACAATGCAAGATAATAACTAATTCAAGGGATCGAAGTTCAGTTTCTAGTCAAGCAAAGAGAGGCAGAATGTTTCATTAATAGCATTTGCTACACATGTACATAAACACTTTTATATCTTTATGACACATTCATAACTATTTTCATGAATATATATTGGTGATATTTTGTAGTCTAAGAGACAATGTTGGCCTCATGTCACTGTATATGATATTTTCATGATGTATTATGTATGTCTTCATGACCTTATCAAGATCAATATATAAATATTTTGTGCATATTCATAGCAAATGGTTTGTGCTTATTCTATCTATCTATATTACCCTTTATCTCTATCTCTCTTTATCACTATCTCTCTCACATATATATGATGTGCATGAATGTTGAATGGCATACATGTAATGAACCCATACTAGTTCTAACTCTATTTAGCCTATCAACAAATAAAGATTCAACATTGGTCTTCTAGATTTACATACATCTTAAGAATTTACTACCATAATCCATAAGACAAAGCAACAATAACCCATATGGGTGTTTAGACTCACAAGTGAAAGTCAAAATGTTATAGCTAGCTATCCCTTCACTAAAAAATAGTAGGGTTTTTAGTTCAAACAAGGAATTACCCCATTTTATTGTATGGTTCTATATACTAAAACCCTATCTCCAATAACACACATAAAGTAAAAAAATATCTACTATGTTTGGCTTCATGAATGCAACACAAGCTTCTAAATGTCCTAGGTAGAGCAATAGATTTCCATTCACATAGTAGAAATTACAAGCTAATGCTTTTTAACATGATTTCTAGAATTTCATACAAGAATAGCTTTTTCTCTTACATTACATATAAAAATACTAAAAAGAACCTTCATAAAAAATCATACCTCATTACCACCAAGTAAAAACATAAGGTTTACATACTCGAATTTCACAAGCTTCAAAAATGTATAATTTGCACTACCTTCTTCCTCCTTTTGCCTCTATCCTCCCCTTTTCCCTCTTTCTTTTCCTTTTAATCTTTCCTTGATTTCCACCATTTTTGCCATATTCTCTACATGTTTCCCATTTCCACTTCCTTTGCCTTTATTTCTTCCCACTTTGTGAACAATAAAGTCCCACTCTCTCTTCACTTACTCATCATTCAAGTTTCCTCGAATAGCGTACCTCAACATTAATGCTTGATACTTAATATGATGGGGCCAAAAGGTGGGGTGGCCACTTTTTGGCCCCACATCTTTTTGCACTCGCTCTAATAAGGTTTGTCCTTTTGATAATAGTAATGTCCAAAGGTGGCTCTTGTTTGCATGTGGATACATTTATACCAAACATCAACTTTTAGTGATATGTGTGAAGATTTTGTAGTGGTTCTATATATTGTTCTTATTCTCTAAATATAAAGGAGGATGAATAATCAAGTCATGATGGACTAATGAAAGAAGATGAATTGAATAGTGATAGAAACTAGTCTACTATAGTTAGTGATGATGAAAATACATTATATAAAATTATGCAGGCATTCTCATATTACTTAGAATCTCTAGTGTTACAATATGAATAGTATTTTAAACACATGATAGACCTTTTTCTAGAGTGTCTCTACAAACTTGTGACCATTGAATTTGCTTGGGAGTATAGAAAATTGCATTATAATACATCAAATAATAGGGTAGAGAATGTAATTGTTAATTTTATGGTTTCCAAGACCAAACTTTGTAAATGATATTAATTGAGGGCATGAAGCCACAATCAAGTCTTTGTTCTTGATGGTTTGATTTATATTTTCAATCAATGGTTCCATTTATACACACTACATGAGGAAATTGTTCAATAAGAGTAACTTATAGTTTTAGTCAATTATATTTCAATTTGTACACACTACATGAAGATATTGAACTAGCTTCATTTGTTATATGGAGATATTTTATTGTAATGTACGTAATCAATGATATGATTCTTGATTTTTTATAAGATTTAATATTATAACACCTTAACAAATCAAGCTATGACTTTCACGGTTCACTCCTACATGTATGAAATTTGCATTTTCATCTACAAGTTTGACCCTAAATTTGTAGTTTTAAAATTATTTTGTGAGCTTAACCCTACATTTCTAGTCTTTAGGAATGCATTTATCTCCATTTTTTAGACTATATTGAGAGCTATTATAATGTTTTTTTGCACTAACTTTCGAAGGAAACTCGTTTTTCCTTACTCAAACCCTTGGATTATGCAAAACGGGGAAGCAAAATACTATATTAAAAATGCTTTTAAAACTTTCAAACAATCAAACAAATGCAATTTGAATTCAACAAATTTAAAAAAATTTGCATATCTAGGGTTTCGAAATTAAACAAATAAATGCATTTTGAACTCAAAAAAAATGGAATTTTAAATACCTCGTGCTCAATAGTGGTCGATATGCGAATTGGAATGATGAAGTTTGAAAAGAGGACCCCAAATTTGCTTTCACCGGTGATAAATTTTGTTGGGTCGCCATTCGGATTTTGTTCGCCGCGCGCAGGGACAGTGACTAACTGGTAATTCACAGTGAAAGTGTGAAAGTGAAAGCACTTTTTTTGGTTTTGTCATATTCAAGGGGTTCGGCCGAACCACCTTAAATATGATTTTTTATTAGGCTCGGTTTAGGGTTCGGCCGAACCAGTCAAATGGTTCGGTCGAGCCATATGGTTCGGCCGAACCGCTTTGCTATGAAGAGTGTGGAAATTTCAAAATTTCCTTCCTCCACAAAAGTGTAAACCACTTATGTGGCTTCACCCCCATAGGATCAATGAGTAGCCCATGTACAAGTTTTTCATTGATATGTTTGAGAATATAGAGAGGACCATCGGGTGTATGTATGGATGTGTCACTATGGGTGAAAGCAATGTTGGGTAACACAATGGTTTGGTCCTTAATAGGTTGGACATCTATTAAAGAAATCATGTTATCTACTTCCTCATCATTATTGCAATCATCATTCTTGTCATCATTCATATAATCACTCATTTCATCACAAGATTGCACAAAGTCAGATGAATGGTTTTGCATTGGATTGGTGAAAATTTGCAAGTTTTGGTTAGGAAAAGCAATAGACTTATTCCCTTGATGATTAACGCCACCCAACTAGATATGACTAGAATCAATGAGGTCTTGAACTTGATGTTTAAGATGCATGCATCGTTCTATATCATGTCCACTTGTGTGATGATATTGACAAAAGACATTTGGATTATATCTTGGTGGTAGAGGTTTAGTCATGTTCACAAGTCTAACTGGAGGCAATCGGATTAAGTTCTTGTTTAAAAGTTGTAACATGATCAAATGGAGAGTATCAGGTAACTAGGTAAATTTTTTATCTCTTAGTCTAAATTGGTATGAGGTTGGACTTATGGTAGCAACTTGAGGTTCAATGTGGTTGGTTGTTTGAGGTGTACTTATCTTGATAAAGTTCTTATTTTTCTTCTTGAAAGGTTAATAGTTGTTTTGAGGTATGGATTTTGATTTCCAGTAGTAGATGAAGATGCCTCTTCATACTAACTAACCGAATTTTGATAATCATGAAGGGACATACAAAAGTGCATAAAGGATGGATATTTTATCTTTTATGTCAGGTTGCAAGTTTTCAATGAACACTCTTTGAACATTCGCATTAGGAAGAGTAAGATTGATTTGTGAGTAAACCAATTGATAACGCCCTATAAAGTATCACTTTTTCATGTTTTCCTTGTTTGCATCGTACTATATTAGTTAATGTAATCTTAGGCCCAATGTTTACTTGGAAATGTTGGAGGAAGTCCTCAACAAGTTCATTGAAGGAGTGGATTGAGTTATTCGGTAATGAAAAAAACCATTATAGAGACATGTCTTTAAATGACCTAGGAAAAATTTTAGCCAGGAGTTTATCTTCAAAACTAAAGTCACTACACAAGGTTGTATATGCTGATATATGATTGCTAGGGTCACCTTTACCATTGTACTTGTCAAATCAAGGTATCTCTATGTTTTGTGGGATTGGTGTTTTCAATATTTCAAGTGATAATGGGATTCTTTTAACATATTGCAATGGTTTTATTTTGGTTTTAGCTCAAAGTGGAGATTTGTTGTTGAAGTGAGGTTACATTTTGCAAAATTTGGTTAATGATCGAGTCATTGGTGGACATGTTTTGGGAATGTGGTGAATATGGTGGAATTGTATGTGTTTGGTTGACTACTATGTTGCAAATTTATGAGAGGCGATGAGACTTGAGTTGTCACATATGATGACCCAAAACTATAAGGATTTCCAATGGAAACACCTAATGTTGGAGTTATGCCAATGATTTGTTGTATCATGGAAGCAACAGTTGGGTTTGTGTATGTAGGGATAGAGGCTATAGTTGTAGGGAGGGAGACTTGACTTCCTCCTTGACTTCAAGTGTATCCCAAAGCTTGAGTGCAACTAGCCATTGTAGATATATTAGTATCAACTATATGAGCTAGGCTACAAAAAAACTCTAATCATTGATCATCATTAATCCACTTCCTCATGTTATCTATTGTAGGGATCGTTGTACTAGCTAGATATTCAATACTCACATAATCTTGAAGTATTTATAAGTCTTTTTCCAATTGCTTTAGTTTGTCTTCGAGAACATGGGCAATAGTAGTCTCAACATCCATAAAAATGGGTGATTGTAAAGTTGTCATTGGTATGGTAGCATTAGGGATAGAGTCCAAAATGAGTTGACTATTGGCAACACTATGCATGAAAGATTTGGAAGACTCGAGATCCATAGCAGATGTACAACAACAATGTGGGATTTCATAAGTCTACAACTACATCTCACTGAAGTATTGGCAATAGGACACTAGGTCATGAAGCTCATGCTAGTTTCAAAACACTTAAGTGTGCCTAATATGGAAACTAATCTTACAAACAAACACAACAAAATAGCTAGAAACAAAATTCAAACAACAAAACCAGACAAAGGATATCACAATATAGATCTTTGAAAACTTTAGTTCAATCAATAGGAGCAGGATAGAGGCACCCAAGGGCGTATGTGTCCTAGGTAGGTTTTTCAAAAATTTAAATACTAACTATGTATGATACTACTTAAAGATTCTGGGTCTACTTGTAAACAGTTTGAACAGTGAATATTTTTCTAGAATTTACTCAATTTATGCCAATTTGATTTAAAATGCAAGTGTGCAACAAGTTGAAAATGTTTTAAAACAAGTTTAAAAAGTAAATTTCAGATTTGAAATGCAACAAATGACTAATTATATACTATGCCAAGACCTGGAAATGATGATTTTTTATGTAAATTTGAAACTACACAATGCAATGTTTTTCACTTTTATAAACTATATCAAAAATTCCTAAATAAATGCAATTATGAATTCTAATTCAGAGATCTACAATCACAAACAGATTGAGCAAATAGAGATAGAAAATTGTGAAAAAAATTGTTGATGCAAGTGTACAAGGACAGAGGTGCCTAGGGGCATCTAAGTCCTTGATAGGGCTTTTGAAAACTAAAAAATTGAATGTTTAGTAGACTAAGTGTTCTATTTTTGTACATGCAAACAGGTCTGAAAGTCGATATTGCTCTAGAATTTTCTCAAATGAAGACAATGTGATGCAAATACAAATATGTAACAATGTAAATGATAATTATGAATGAAAATTTCAATGTAGATCTAATCTAAGTGACTGAAATGAATCCTAATGCAACCTATGATGCAATATGATATGAATTTTTTTGGGTTTTTATGACTTTTTATGATACAAAAAATGAAACCCTAAATGAGATATACAACACAATGCAATACAAAACTTAGATCTAGGGTGAAATTTCAAAAGGTATGTAATGTTAATAGGCCAAGTTCACTAAAATAAAACAAATAAGATAAGGAACCCTAGGTCTAATGTATAAACCTAGGATTCAAATGTTTTTGGGGGTGTTAAATGGGTTATTTTTTATTGATTGATTAAGATAAAGATCAAAAATCAACAAGGTGTATAGATTGAATTTCAACCATGAAGGTGAGCCAATCAGACCTAGATCTCCATTCTATTGAGTCTTAGAGTGGATTGAAATTGATTCACAATGATTAATCTAATTTGACTATACACCTTAATATGCAAAATGCAATAATTTGATAATTAATAGACTGAAATAGTAACTTGCATGCTGATTTAGGAAGTGTAGAGGACTTTGTACCTGCCCAAAAAAATGGTTTCAATGTGCATAGGAGGACTAATTTTCCCAAGGGTGTATGGGTCCTTGTATGCTTCTTCTGCTCTATTTTTGAGGTCCTCTAATGATAAATATGAACTTGTAATTCTTGATTGCAAAGTTGTCAGAACATTGTTGGATGATTCTATAGGTGATTTTCCATGAGTTGACAAGATGTAGGGCTTCAAATGCAACAATGAACAATTCATCTTTAAGCTTCCTTCAATCCTCTTCAAACTTGAAATCTGCATATTCATAAAGAGAAGAGATGTGCCATTTAGGGGCTTTCCTTGTTCGAACCCCATGTTAGTGTTTCCACTTCTACAATGGCAATTTCAATGATAAATGTATATAAATAATAGGAAGGGGTGATGACATCACAAAGTGTTACAACTCACCACCCTTCAATAGCTTCCTTGAAGAGTTGAAGTCATACACATCACTTCAAGGTCTTGATCTTGCTTGCTTGAATTCTTGAATGCTTTGGAGACCTACAAAAGTGTTAGCCTTCACAAAAAAATGATAACATACACATATGAACTCACATAGGATTCGACATGATGTTAGGATCTTGAATTGTTGTAATAAAGCTCTAAAATGTTTCTCTTGAATTTCTTGATAGTGCTCTTGATCATAAGTTTTCCAATAGTTTCTTGTTCTTCTCTTGTTAGATTTCAAATGATGCAATAACTAGATATTTGTAGGCATTTCTCTAATTTCTTGAAGATTAAATCTTGATAGCTAACATTTGTAAGTTAAATTTTGAATGTTAAAATGCTAACACCGGCATATCCAAAATTGGTCCCTAACAAAATATGGGGATCCATATGCCCTAGGATGAATGGTTCCTAGCCCTATTTTCTAGGACATTAAGTGGGGGGAAAAATAATAAATGGATGCATTTGTTCAATGCTTGGAAATTCTCAAAAAGTGATACAATTGGGCTTAACTTTTACAGCTATATCTAGAGTGAAATCAATAAATGGTCTTAGGATAGACTCACCATTTTCCTTTGATCGATATTCAAGAATGAAAAATAATCCATACACAATTATCAGGAAGAAGGAAGAGTTCCAACTACATCTCTCATTATGATGAGTAAAGGTACACATATGGAATTTCACCATTCTTTGTATAAAATTATTTGTTTTATTTTCCTTACCATCTTCATATAATACAAATTACTATTTGTATATTTACATATAAATTTATCACATGCAAGTGGATGTTCTTCATTCATATACTTCTACAGCAGCTATTGTGATCACCCTACCAATATATTAATTTCCAACCAACAACTAATTTCACTTTTAATGTAACTTTAACCATTTAGATTAAGCCAACTTTACATTTATCATGTGAGTCTGCTAACTTTTTCTTTGACTGTGTAGGAAAAAAAGGGATAGGGAAATTTTTTGTGTTGGATCATTCCATACTAGCACATGGAATCATTAAATACAAAATAATCACAGTTGAAATAGCTGCAAATTTTTCATTCAATTTTCAATCTCCAAATATGTAATAAAAACATCTTGTAAACTTTGCAAATCATAATTAAACCTGTTGCAAATATTTCATTCAATTTCCAATCTCCAAATGTGTATTACATACATTTTGTATATAATTCAAACAAGATTGTATATATATTTTACACTACACTTCTTTTCCATGTTTACTTCTATATATTTTTCTATTGGTGTAACCCTTGCACCCCCTAGTGCAAGTGCTAGTTGTAGATGGTTTTACAAATTTTGAATTGATATTGGTTACAAATTATGGAGGACTTTTTTTAATTATGATTTTAATCCTCTTGGTGGGGCAGTAAATAAAAGATTACAATAATATTTAATTTTATAAAAAATTAGCATATGTCAAAAAATTGTTGTAAATCCCCTTTTTTGTATAATTCTCACCTGGAGGTAGATCTTTGCCTAAAAATTGGCTAGCATGCATAGAATAAATTTATGAAGCTTCTCTCATATCCATTTTTTCTATAGATGTTTAAAATATTTTATAATTATTTTTTCAAAATTTGTCATTAAAACCTATGTAGTTGGCACTAGGCAACAATCTTCACTTTTGAAAATTCATGAAGACTAGAAGCTTCCTAATGTAGCAAGATGCCAATAAAAAAACCAAGCCAAAACTAAAAGTAAAATTGAAAATATTTTCTTACAATGCAATATCACCTATGGACCCAAATTCTCCTACATCAAAATTTCACCAAAATTAACTCCCTCTCAATAGTCCTTGACCACTAGTTTGGCTTTGTACCTCTCCAATGAAGCATTTGGTCCAAATTTATTCTTATAAATACATTTACAACTAATGTATTTTATTCCTGTGTGCAAATGTACAAGATCCTAAGTGTCACAAGAGTCTAAATCCATCATCTTCTCTTCAATGGCTTGTCAGGTCATGATTCACTATCATCTAAAAGAATAGCTTCCCTATAGGATCTAGGTTTATTATTAGTAATTAACAATGAAAATACACAAAAAAAAATATGATGGCCAATACCTACCAATTGGATGTCATTATCTTGTTGATCTTCTTAAGTTAGGAGTAAGGGCCTCTTCCTCTCATTCTCGTGCATGCTTAAACTCTTTTATAACTTTAGGATCATCTTGCTTACAACTCCCACTTGAACCCTCTTCTTCCTCTCCATCCCCAAATCCTTATTTTTTTCCACATTTGAATCTTCTTTCTTTAATTAAAAATACACTATATTTATCATGTCTTTATATTTTGGTTGTTTAGGATCAAAAATAGCTCTAAGTTTCCTAAAAATAACATCTATAGAATTGATAACTTTCTTGGTCAGAGCATTTTGAAGCTTATAACGTTTAAAATACTCACCATATCCAATAAAGATTTATTTATGTGCTTTTAAATCCAACTTAGAACATTTTTCTTTAGTCACATGAACAAAAATGTCATAACCAAAAAATGTTAAATATGAAACAAACTATTTTTTTCCTATCCACACTTTATTAGGTGTTGCATCAAGAGCCTTGCACGAAGATATATTAATCAATTAGTTAGCACTCACACATTTCTCACAAAATAATATATTTAATTATGCATCATTTAGCATATTTCTAACTCTTTCGATTATAGTTTGGTTCATCCTTGTTGTAGACCCATTTTATTGAGGTGTATAAGGAGTAGTTTTTTTTCTTATTATATTTGCATGCATTAAAATCATTTCAAATTCCTTAAAAATATTCTCTTCCATTGTCAAACCTTAAAACCTTTATTTTGTTTTATGATTGCTACATACTAAATCTTTAAATTCTTTAAACTTAGTGAAAACTTCAAATTTATGTCTCATAATTTAAATCTAATTAAACCATAAATAATCACCAATGAAGACCACAAAATACCATTATTTTCCAATAGAATCAATATCTACAAGAACAAATATAATCATATGAATATTTTTTAATTTACCCTTTGCTTTATTATTTACTAAAGGAAATGATTCTTTGTTTTGTTTTCCAAACCACAATGTTCATAAAAATTAAAATACTCATCAAAATAAGAGAAAATATCAAACACACTTTTATTCATAATGGTTTCCAAACCTTTTTCACTTATGTGGCCCTACTATGGTGCCACAATATATGTTTTTAGATTTTTTAGTCACATTAGTAGATTTACAAATAGTAGTGACATTCAGACTAAACAAAGTTCTCAATCTTATCCCCTTTTCTACTACCAACCTCTCCCTCACCAATATGAAACCATGCTTATCAAATGTTAAATGCATTCCTAAATCATTTAACTCAGACATAAATATTAAATGTCTTGCTAATCTAAGAATAGTTAAAAAATTTGGGAAAATTTTTCATCCTCCCATCACTAAACATAATTTTACCTTTCCCCATCAACTATTTGATCATATGAAGTGTTTTCCCCAAGGTAAAACTCACCTCCATCAAATTTATTACATATGGAAAACCATTCCTTATGAAGAGTCATGTGGTATGAGAATCCTTAGACAACCAACCAATGTTCATTATAAGTAATATTGCATGAAGATAATAAAATTTCATTGCTTAATTCTAAGGAATTTTATGTACTGGAATTTCATTAGTTATTTTTATTTTTATATTCCTTTTATAAATATCCACTCTTTTTTTTAATTCAAACAATTCACTTTGTTCTTTTTACTGGGATTTCTAAATCTACTCTTAGACTTGTCTTTAGGCCCCTTATGTTCTCCTTTGATCTATATTTTTCATTGGACCTTCCCTTGACATGAATAGCATCCATGAGTTACCTATATCTTTATTTATCATATCATATTACAACAATGTTGTAATAAGAGCATCCAAAGTTTGGGATCTTCAAGATTAGCACTAATAGAAAGAATAAAATTTTCCCATTACTCAAGTAAGAAACAAGAAGGATAATGAATTTATCTTCTTCATCAATCTTAATATCAATTAAAGTTAATTGTCTCGAAATCAAATTAAATGGATTTAAATGCTCAATAACTTAATCGCCTTTCTTTATTTTTGGAGAAAATAATTTTCTTTTCAAATATAATTTATTTATGAAGATATTAGCTTGGTAGATCTCACCCAAAAAATCCATAAGGCATATGCAATAAGATCTTCAGCTACATTTAATTATAAAATTGAATTTGCAAGATAAAGCTAGATTTTTCCACATGCTTTCTTATCTATCTTTTCCCACTCAACTTGATCCATTTTATCAAGTTTATTTTATTTTATTGCAACTAACCCATGATCCCTCTATTCAAGGATATACTCCATATTTAACATCCACAACTCATAACTAGTTCCATTGAATTTTTCAACATCTAATTGAGATGCATATGTAGCCACTTGAGTTTTCACACATAAATTCGTAAAATAAATTCAACTAGAACTCCTGCTACAACACATAAAACCTTCACTCTTCCACCCAAGAATCAAACTTGGTCAATATTTGATACCAAATATTAGATAATGAAGGAAAACTGCTATAATATATGAAAATATAAAATTTAATATACAAGTTTGAAACTCAATTGTAGAGTGCCAAATAAATAATAATAGGGATTCACACATAACATAATATTTAATGAGGATAAACCCTTTTAAGAAAAAAATCCACCAAGAAGAGAGGTTGAGTATGTATTATCTTGAAATAAGAATCCAACACATTCATTTCCTGCACTCCTTTAGCATTTAATTCTATAGCACCTATAATTTTGTACAATCTCAACTTATCATTTTTGGTACATGTTATCAACGAGGATTGCACCCATGAGCGAAAGCAAAGATGCCTTGCAATCCTGTATAACATGGGAATACTTTAAGGTTGTGGTGCCCTATGTTGAAAGTACACCTCTGAATTATAAGCTATCTTCATTTATGATTTTCCATTGAATGATTTATTTCTTGTAGGAAAAGGGAAGAAAATTTTTGTAGTGAATGCATAAACTCAACTTAAAATGAATGGTGATGCACCTAATGATGATAAAACCTGCAACCTGATTCACAACTATTCTTAGAGAAATTGTTCACACAGTTTAGAAATGGTAACTTAATCACAAAAATAATTCTAAAGAAAGCTAAATAATTTGGTTTCTTCAAAAGGAAAATAAGTTCTCACAATTTGAAGGTCAAAATGAAAATAAGCACTACTTAAGACCTGTAATGGAAGTACAATAATGAACGAGACAAAACTTAAAGGTTTTGATTATTTAAAACATAATAGTTTCATCAAAATCATTCATAAAGACCCTTTTCATTATTTTGAAGAGGTAAACTTGATAGATTCAGAATGAAAATAGAAGGAATCTCTACACTAATTGACAAAAATGAAAACCAAAGCTCTACTATTATATTAAACTGTAAATAAAAACTGAGTTACAAATCTTAGTCTCTTTGCAAAAGGTATGCAAGAAGAGATGAAAATAAGAACTAACTCCAAATATGAAATGAGTGTACAATATAAAGAGAAGGGAGGCCAAAAGTGAGCCTCAGATAACTAGAATCAAGCCTCATTCCAAAATTATCTCTTCCTAATGCAAGCTTGAAAAGCATGCAAAACAAGGTTCAAAAATGGAGTAAAATGTGGGCAAAGGTGGCCAAACTGCCCCCGATCCATGCATAACTCAGGTCAAGTGGTAAACTCCATGTAATATGTTACAAAACCCCCTAAAAAGCTCCTCCAAAGGTGGCATGAAAAGAGGAAAACTGAAGATTCCACCTCTCTTTGACTGAAAGTCGAAATTCGAACTCATGATCTCAAAATCTACATGTCTCTGGTTATTGACATTATTCACTTTTAGTTCACTCGCATCTCTTTGCATGTCTTGTTCGCTGCCCCTTCTCATTTTGCATGTTTAGTCAACTACCTCTTACAAGATAGTCTATTTAACAATTATTAAAAACAATCAATAATATTGCTTTAATAATGTTAAATAAGGCATTGTAATAATATAAAAGGGGTTTTATAAAAGATTTTTTAAAAATAAATACAACACTCCTTATATCTCCCAAACCCTAATGCCAAACTCGTGGGCTCCATCCCTCATACACTAGGTCGATTGACTTAATAATTCAATAGCATGACATAATAATTCAAATGATTTTCTTAGAAGAAAAGTCAAAAATACCAATCATTTGAATCAAGGTATTTACTAAAAGCATGGAAACCCTAAGTTTTTTCATTCTTCACTTGTCTCTGGAGACCCCTGCTATTTTTGATAAAAGGAGAAACAGGTTTTAAATGGACCCGAAACCATCAAGTTTTGAAGGGACCTGAAACCCAAACAAGGATGGCCAAGCTACCTAAAGAGAAGTCAAAAAAGCCCCACAACAAAACAAAGACAAACCAGCAACCAAAAACCAGTTGCCCAACACAGCACCAAGATTTTACATGGATCTTGAACCCATTGGTTCTAACAGGACCAACAACCCAATACAACCAGGTTTTGGTAGGGACCTTAAACCCAAGAGAGAAGCCTGTGACAACCAAGCCATAGCATACCAGTCACTCAAGAAGATTAGTCTTTCTATTCCACTCACAGAGACTTCTAAGTCATAGGTCTATAGAAGCAGAGTCCCGCATGAAGACAAAACCTTGCCCAACAACATGCCCTCTCCACCTCTATAGGAAAGGTCATTACAAGAACCTGAGGCACCAAATGTGTTCCTTAAAAACCAGTTGCTCTCTCCACCTCTATAGGAGAAAAAACCCAGCTCCTCCAACCCACCACAGCCCCAACACCCCTGAATCCACCATTCCACCTCAATAGAAATGGGAAGATTCTTGCGTGAACTCCATGGTAAGTTTTACCTCTTCACAAATTTGGACATTTCTCTCCATTTTGAAAGTGTTTTCAGGCACCTATGGCACGACCCTAAGCAAATTTTTGATGTACTTTGTTTCTCCATTCTGTATTGATGCCTTTGCTCGCCCTAAGGCCACCATGATTGCATTTCATTTCATGCAAGAGAATAATTTATGTGTTGTTCTTCCATAGAAAGATTTGGAAAGCTTGTTATTTCTTTGTTCATCTCATGAGCTCGACTTCTGCAACTTTATAAGCTGTAACTTTCATTCTATTTTGAACTTTAAAGAAATTTTGGTATCTTTTCTATGTGGTGCAAATGCAAAGTAAGGTTTTGAAAACCTATGAGCTTGATTGCTTCATGTTTGCAATGTTTGAAAACTACAAAGTCTGTATCTTATGATGTGGCCTTGTTGATTTCCTTATTTCCTTTGATGAATTTCAGCTCTCACTGGGAGGTTTGTAGATGATTTTCATTTGCACATAGATTTGTGCTTACTGTATGGAGGGTTTTTATAAAATGGATTTTCCAGAATCTCATGGCTATAGCTTCTTTGCAAAACCCTCATCATTCTTTGCAAAACTTATACCTAGATTTCACCATCTTCATTATGTGACAAAAGATGCCATGTTCCTTATTTTTATGAAGAAAGTGAAAAGAAATCTCCTTTGTATAGAAGGTTGTGGCCTTCACTATTTTTGGGTGCCTATAATTTTGTTGTACGTTATTCTTTGTTCATGCTATGGTGAATCCAAGAAAAAATATTTAATTTTTTTTCTTTTGTGAGTAATATCTCTTTGTATCACTATGATTTTGCAAGTAAATGATGCAAAAACACCTTCTCTTTGATTTTCTTGTTCGTAGAAGAATGTTTTTATGCAACTCTATGAAAGGTTATGATAAAACTCAAACTGTGATGGAAATCTCCTTTAATGTTTCTCTTTTGCACCTTTATATCTATGATCACGATGATTGTATCTTGAGGAGTTATGAATGTTCATCATTTGCTTTGTGAAATCTCTGTATTACATGTCTGAGCTAGAGTGATGTATTCTTCCATTTTCTGAGTACATGCATTATCATATTGGCATACTCTAAGTTACTGCTCATTGTAAGTTGAATGTGAATTTTTCCTTATACTGGTGCATTTGATGTCTTCTTGAAAATAAAGTTGAAGTTGTATGTCTCTTCAAGTTTATACAACACTATGATTGCTCTCCTTTACCAATAATGTATCTGGGATCTTTGCACCTTGAAGAGTTATGGTTGTTCCATTGTAAAAATGGCTCCATTTTGCATTCTACTTCTCATTTCTTGCATTGATCATTTCTTGAATATATGCAATTATCTCTTGCTCTTGATTTGACTTCCTTTCACTGTATGAAATTGGCATTGGCTATGGTGTTGAATATAGCCTCCATTTTTTTGTGTTTGTCTTCTTGGCTGCCACTATATCTAGCATTCCTTTTCTATGAAAACGCAAATAGAGACTCTATCCCTTGAAGGACTTGATAATGCACAACTTGAATATTGTTTTTTTATCTAATTCATGAATAATGTTGTCTTTGAATGATCATTGCTTCTCCCAATGTTGTATTACTGTTGTTCTTAAATCATTTGTGAATGAACCTTGTCCTCTAAAAGGTAAACTGTGTTTGCCTACGATATTCAAACATTAAAGATTTTGTTACTTTCAGCATGTTGGCTCAACCCTTGTGGAAGCCACATTTTACACCACATGCTAAAATGTCGAACATGATGAACCAGTAATGAAACATGTACCTGTACCTGCATAGTGAACAAACAAGTTAGATATAACAATGAAGTTCAATGTTCTTCCTGATGATTAACTCCCATTTGATGATTTGATTTAGCTAAATTGCACATAATTAATAATGGTTGAATTGAATTTATGCATCATAGTTGTAGGTTATATGTCTATTGATGAAAACATATGATGAGTTTTTGTATCTCGAGCTTCTAACAAAACCTTTTGAATCAACTGCAAGTGCTTCTGAAGACCGGGTATGAGAGGAGCCAAAGGCAAGAAGAACAATCTGAACATAGAAGGATCAACACCACAACAACATTGCCAAGCAATGACAAATATGAATTCTCTTTATGTTTTTTTCTTAATCTTTCGATATATAGCTTACTCTTTATTTTTATCAATTCAATTTAGTCATTCCCACAGCTTGTGTGGGACTTTTGAACACTTTTGATCTTGTTGTATGAAACAACAATGTTTATGCAATCATGTATGTTCTTTGATTTCAAAATGAATAAATACAACATTACTATGCAATTTTGATAAACCTTTTTGTTGTGAACTTTGCATAATAAATTGAATTCCATTTGAGATACTTCATTCAAATGAACTATAAGCATAAAATGGATGTACTTTTCACCTTAAATGTACAAAATAATTCTAGCTCCACCAAAATGAGCTTAAGGTAGAAATTTTAGTAACATTTCTAGAAATTTCTACTAAATGCTTGCCTGGTAAGCATGCCAGATTAGTTGCCTTGCATATCCATTGGGAATGGAGTCCTTTTTTGTCCTTTTATGACTTAGAGAACCCTCTATAACTCAGCAGCAAACAAAACTAAAAGAAACCATCATAACTCTATTTAAGATAGAGTTAGAAAACCCTGCAGCATCTGCACCTATTAAAAAAAAAACTAAACTGAAACTACTGTTAGTGTTAGTGCTCAGACATGACCATTTACTAGTTGTGAGAAATAGCTACCATTCCTGAAAAAAATGATGCTTCAAATCCTTAAGATCAATCAAAAAGAGGTAAGGAAATGATAAACATTTGATTAACTATTGCAGAAAAGTTTGGAACCTCATAAAAGGGACACCTCCCTCATTTGATTGACCATCAAAGATGTTATTTTGAGGCATATAGATAAGATTAACCTGATGCTCCACAGTCGCAATCACATGCTTTGGCAGAATCATGACTTGTAATTTTGTAGACTCCTCTTTGGATAAATATCTGATCAGACACCCTTTTGAGAGGATAAAACTTGGCCTCTCATTGCTATCTTCATGCTTATACACTGTTGTCTCTCCATCTTGCTAATTAGGCTACTCTATTTGCAGTGTAAGATTTTCTTCCTCCGAAGATGTTTCACCTTCTTTCTCAATTTCAATCTGATGTGAAAGAGTTGGTTCACATGAATGAAATGAAGGAAAGCTTGCCTCTTTGATCTGAATAGGTTGTTCACATATTGCCGGTTCATTAGATCTTGTTTTCCATCTAATTTTGACAAAAAGGGCTCAAGATCATTCCAAAATGAATCCTCATCAGATCTTTCTTTGTTTTTTGATAAAAAAGAAGTGCTTTTTACCTCATGAATTGTCCTTTCCTCATGTTCATTTTCATCTTTTAGTTGCTTCAAGACTTGATTATTGCATTGATTGTCTTTTATCAACAACTCATCAAATTGTTTGATCTTTTCCTACTCATCCATCTCAATAAAAGAAGGGAGTTCATCGAATAAAAACATGAAATTATTGCTTTTGATACCTTTTTCAAGCTTCTCAACCTATTTTCCTGACTGATTGTGTTCATTTTCCTCCTAGTGCAAGTCTGCTTTGCCATCTTGTTCATCATGTATAAGCATATTCCTATCAAACACTACTGCCTGCTTCACATCAAACACCTCTTCCTTTTCTATATTATTTATCTTCAATTGATCATGCTCATCGAACCAATTATTTTGAAAAATAATTGGTTCTCCTTTGAACAAAGAAATGGTATCAGGACATGCATACGCGTGCTAGCTCTCTTGAAGAAGAACAGGTGCTTGAGATGACTACTCATGAACCTTTATAGCTTGATTTGTTGCATGCATTTGATTTTGCAATAGAAGAGGATCTTTGAAACTTGGAATGGGAGCCTCTTGAACTAGATTTGGCATTTTGAAGTCAGGATGCTTGGTCCAAGAAGGTTGCCATAACTATTCAATACTTTGATAATTTGGTTTAGGCTCTTGATATGACTAAAACTGAGGATTAATGGACTAGTTTAACTGATTTTTTTCATTCATGGGCTTTTGTAGGGGCCTATCTTTAACATTGGCATGACTATTACCCCTAAAACTTGGAATATTAAGCTAAGAAGGCTAATTTGTAGAGTTAAGAGGTTCATTTTGCTTAAAACTTGGGAATTTACAATTACAAACCTCCTCTTGAATAGGCTCATCCAGAATGACAAGAGCTACTTGAACTTGATTTCTATATGTTTGAGTGAGCAAAAGCCTCATCTCCTCCTCTTTTGCAGCTAACTCCCTCTTGATCTTTTCTTCAAATTGTATCCTTTGAGTCTCCAACTCCTGCCCATGAAGGTAGGCTTGATAGTCTAACTCTTGTTGCTACAAATCAAGTTCTTGTTGCCTCCTGAACTCTTCCATTTTCTTTGTGATGTCTAACAATATGTCCTTGGTGTCATTCATGTTATTCTTCATATCATCAACCTCTTGGAGCTGATTTTGGACATATAAATTTTGATATGAAGGTTGAGCAGGGGTGGGTGGGAGGTAAGCATGTTGAGCATGTTGATGTATTGTTGTTGCGTAAGTACTTGGGTCAAAACAAACATTATGGTTGTTTAGGTTTGACTGATAAGAGGGTTCATGGACAAAATTTTCATTGTATGGGGGTGGGTATACATGATATCCATGAAAATTTATCATTTCTACTCATATAAATGTTAGAAATCAGAATATTAAGCTTGTATTTGAAACATACCAGCACTAAACTTGTTGCAACCAGTAGATGTGTTTGGAGTCGCCAGGTATAGACTATAACCTCTGAAAGGAAAAAAACGTTGTTGTATATACCAGAACAACAACTTGAAACTCTTGAATTCTTTCTCAGAATGTGATCTTTAGAGTCCCACCGGGTGTGCCAAAAATTGTTATCAATGAGGATTGCACCCATGAGCGAAAGCAAAGATGCCTTGCAATATTGTATAACATGGGAATACTTTCAGGTTGTGGGTACCCTATGTTGAAAGTAGACCTCCAGATTATAGGCCATCTTCCTTTATTATTTTCTAATGAATGATTTATTTCTTGTAGGAAAAGGGAAGAAAATTTTCTTAATGAATGCATAAACTCAACTTAAAATGAATGATGATGCACCTGATGATGATAAAACTTGCAACCTGATGAATCACAACTATTCTCAGAGAAACTGTTCACACAGTTTAGAAATGGTAACTTAATCACAAAAATAATTCTAAAGAAGGCTAAATAGTTTGGTTTCTTCAAAAGGAAAGTAAGTTCTCATAGTTTGAAGGTCAAAATGAAAGTAAGCACTACTTAAGACCTGTGATGGAAGCACAATAATGAACAAGAAAAAAATTAAAGGTTTTGATTATTTAAAGCATAATAGTCTCATCAAAATCATTCATAAAGACACTTTTCATTATTTTGAAGAGGTAAACTTAATAGATTCTGAATGAAAACAAAAGGAATCTCTGCACTAATTGACAAAAATGAAAACCAAATCTCTACTATTGTATTAAACTGTAAATAAAAACTGAGTTACAAATCTTAGTCTCTCTGCAAAAGGTATGCAAGAAGAGATGAAAATAAGAACTAACTCCAAATATGAAATGAGTGTACAATATAAAGAGAAGGGAGACCAAAAGTAAGCCTCAGATAACTAGAATCAACCCTCGGTCCAAAATAATATCTTCCTCGTGCAAGCTTGAAAAGCATGCAAAACAAGGCTCAAAACTAGAGTAAAATGTGGGCAAAGGTGGCCAAACTACCCCCGATCCATGCATAACTCGTGTCAAGTGGTAAAATCCATGTAATCTGTTATAAAACCCCCTGAAAAGCTCCTCCAAAGGTGGCATGAAAAGAGGAAAATTGAAGAGTCTGCCTCTCTTTGACTGAAATTCAAAATTAGAACTCATGATCTCAAAATTTGCATGTCTCTGATTATTGACATTATTCACTTTTAGTTCACTCGCATCTCTTTGCATGTATTGTTCACTGCCCCTTCTCCTTTTACATGTTTAGTCAATTGCCTCTTACAAGATAGTCTATTTAACAATTATTAAAAACAATGAATAAGATTGCTTTAATAATGTTAAATAAGGCATTGTAATAATAATATAAAAGGGGTTCTATAAAAGATTTTGAAAAAATAAATACAACACTCCTTATATCTCCCAAACCCTAATGCCAAACTTGTGGGCTCCGTCCCTCATACACTAGGTCAATTGACTAAATAAGTCAATAACATGACATAATAATTCAAATGATTTTCTTAAAAGAAAGGTCAAAAATGCCAATCATTCAAATCAAGGTATTTACCAAAAGCTTGGAAACCCTAAGTTTTTTTGTTCTTCACTTGTCTCTGGAGACCTCTGTTGCTAGCGCTACCATGATCTGCTAGTTTCTAAGGGTTTGAATGTCATCTAGGAGTGGGATTCCATTGGAAGATTCCTACATGAACTGCATGGAAAGTTTTACCTCTTCACAAATTTGTACATTTCTCTCTATTCTGAAAGTGTTTTCAAGCACCTATGGCACAACCATGAGCAAATTTTTGATGTACTTTGTTTCTCCATTCTCTATTGATGCCTTTGCTTGCTCTAAGGCCACCATGATTGCATTTCTTTTCGTGCAAGAGAAGAATTTATGTGTTGTTCTTTCAAGGAAAGATTTGGAAAGCTTGCCATTTCTTTGTTCATCTCATGAGCTCGACTTCTGCAACTTTATAAACCATAACTTTCATTCACTATTTTGAACTTTAAAGAATTTTTTGTGTATTTTTTGTGTGGTGCAAATGCAAAGTAGGGTTTTGAAAACCCATGAGCTTGATTGCTTCATGTTTGCAATGTTTGCAAAATACAAAGTCTGTATCTTATGGTTGTGGCCTTGTTGATTTCCTCATAATTTTCCTTTGATGAATTTCAGCTCTCACTAGGAGGTTTGTAGATGATTTTCATTTGTGCACAGATTTGTGCTTACGTATGGAGGGTTTTTATAAAATGCATTTTCCATAATCTCATGGTTCCAGCTTCTTTGCAAAACCCTCATCATTCTTTGCAAAACTTATACTTGGATTTCACCATCTTCATTATGTGACAAAAGATGCCATGTTGCCTATTTTTTTGAAGAAAGCAAAAAGAAATCTCCTTTGTATAGAAGGCCACAACCTTCACTACTTTTGGGTGCCTATAATTTTGTTGTACGTTATTCTTTTTTCATGCTCTAGTGAATCCAAGAAAGAAGCTTTCATTATGTTGCTTCTATGAGTAATATCTCTCTGTATCATTGTGATTTTGCAAGTAAATGATGTAGAAACACCTTCTGTTTGATCTTCTTGTTCGTAGAAGAATGTTTTTTATGCAACTCTATGAATGGTTATGATAAAACTTAAACTGTGATGGAAATCTCCTTTAATGTTGCTATTTTGCACCTTTATATATGTGATCATGATGATTGTATCTTGAGGAGTTATCATTTTTCATCATTTGCTTTGTGAAATCTTTGTATCACATGTCTGAGCTAGAGTGGTGTATTCTTCCATTTTCTAAGTACATGCATTATCATATTGGCATACTCTAAGTTACTGCTCATTGTAAGTTGAATGTGAATTTTTCCTTATACTAGTGCATTTGATGTCTTCTTGAAAATAAAGTTGAAGTTGTATGTCTCTTCAAGTTTATACAACACTATGATTGCTCTCATTTACCATTATTGTATCTAGGATCTTTGCACCTTGAAGAATTATGGTTGTTCCATTGTAAAAATGGCTCCATTTTGCATTCTACTTCTCATTTCTTGCATTGATCATTTCTTGAATATATGCAATTATCTTTTGCTCTTGATTTGACTGCCCTTCACTGTATTAAATTGGCATTGGCTATGGTGTTGAATATAGCCTCCATTTTTCTGTGTTTGGCTTCTTGGTTGCCACTATATCTAGCGTGCCTTTTCTATGAAAATGCAAATAGAGACTTTGTCCTTTGAAGGAGTTGATAATGCACAACTTGAATATTGCACGCTTTTATCTAATTCATGAAAATGTTCTCTTTGAATGATCATTGCTTCTCCCAATGTTGTATTACTGTTGTCCTTAAATCATTTGTGAATGAACCTTTTCCTCTGAAAGGTAAACTATGTTTTCCTATGATATTCAAACATTCAAGATTTTGTTACTTTCAGCATGTTGGGCTCAACCCTTGTGGGAGCCACATTTTACACCACATGATAAAATGTTGAACATGATGAACCAGCAATGAAAAATTTACCTGTACTTGCACAATGAACAAACAAGTTAGATAAAACAGTGAAGTTCAATGTTCTTCCTAATGATTAAATCCCATTTGATGATCTGATTTGTATTTTGTACATATTTAATAATGGTTGAATTGAATTGATGCATCATAGTTGTAGGTTATATGTCAGTTGATGAAAACATATGATGATTTTTTGTATCCTGAGCTTCTAACAAAATTTTTTCAATCAACTACAGGTGCTTCTGAAGACCAAGTATGAGAGGAGCCAAAGATAAGAAGACCAATCTAAAGATAGAAGGATTAACATCACAACAACATTGCCAAACAATGACAAATATGAATTTTCTTTATGTGTTTTTCTTAATCTTCTGATATATAGCTTACTCTTTGTTTTCTATCAATTCAATTTAGTCATTCCCACGACTTGTGTGGGACTTTTGAACACTTCTGATCTTTTTGTATGAAACAACAATGTTTATGCAATCTTGTATGTTCTTTGATTTCAAAATGAATAAATACAACATTACTATGCAATTTTGATAAATCTTCTATTGTGAACTTTGCATAATAAACTAAATTTCATTTGAGATACTTCATTGCAAATGAACTATAAACATAAAATGAATGTACTTTTCACCTTAAATGTAGCAAATAATTCTAGCTCTACCAAAATGAGCTTAAGGTAGAAATTTTGGTAACAGTAGGTACTCCTCAAGCAACTGTTTAATATAAATTACATTCACATAAATAAACAAAATATGGAATCCAAACTTGGGAAAATTCCAATCCCCCATTTTTAGAGAAACTCTTCATCATGCTAATCATATATTCTTACAAACTCTTACAATTTTTTCATAATTGATTAAAATCAATCTATATGTTTTGTGTGCCTAGGATTTCATACAATCCATTGAAATTAGGAGATATTCTTACAAGACATCATATATGCCATAGACTAACAATATTGCGAAAATATCCCTTATTATGTGTTTCATAACTCCCCAAGAATAGCCACTCCAAGACGGGCACCTAGTTTGACCTTATCACCTTATTCAAAATTAGAAGATGCTCTAACCAAGAAATAATAAACAATAAATCATCAGTAGTAAATAATTAATTAATTATTGTTGATAGTAAATAATTAATTAATTATTGTTGATAGTAAATAATTAATTAATTATTGTTGATAGTAAATAATTAATTAATTAGCACTATTGGTGAATCCTTCATCACTTATAAATGCATTTAAAAATAATATTAGGAATTTAATTAAATACATAGGGTTTACAAGGTTGATGACACCTTGATCCTAACAACTAATTCTATAAAGGGGACTTGGGGGCCAATGTTCATCTAAAATTGCTACAAAAATAACATAATGAGTTGGTCAAAGGAAGGTATAGAATGGTTAGGAATGCTACAAAACTAATCTAAAGTGGCCTCTTTGATGGATTGAACTTGAAAAATTTAGCCAACAAATTATCATCAAAGATAAATTTGTTATAGAGGGTAGTGAAAGTGGAGACATGGGTTTGGGGTCCTCTTTGTCATTATAATTTTCAAATGGAAGGACCTCAAAGTTATTAGGGAGAAAAGTAGTAACAATATCAAGGGAGGGTAGATTATGATGGTCTATGAAGAAATGGAAAGGGATGAAAGTTATTGTTGAAATTTTCCTACATTTTCAATAAGATGATTAATTACAAGATAGGTCGTATGAAGATGAATGATGGTAGCAATAAATGCAAGGATGGTTGTAGTAGAAATATTTGTGACAATAGGAATGTGAAATGGTTAAAAGGATAGAGGTTAATAAATACCAAACTACCCAACCATAAAATTGAAAGGGAGATGTTGGGTAGGTGGAACAAACCTATAACTAGAAGTAGGTTAATGATATAATCTCTGATGAAGAGATGTGTATATCACTAGGTTGAATTTTAGATGTAGTTAAATTTGTATAAATTAGAGTATTTGAATGTTTATTGTGTGTAATACAATAGGTATATGAGGGTGTTAAGTTAAAATGTGAATTGATATAAAAAAGGATTGTGGGTGTTCACAATAATTACCACACCACATAGAAAGTCCAATCCTTCATAATCATGTTTATAATTATACGTAAGGCTTCAAGAAGAGGGATATAAATGTAACAAGTGCTATCATTAGTAGACATTTGATTTTGAAATATTTCCAAGTGGTGATCAATTTATAAATTGTTTCATTCTCCCCAAGTGAGGAGTGGATTTTTTTATCAAAGCTTCCTTGCATATCATGGAACTCACTATATAGAGAGGAAATTTGTGATAATCATATCATAAACTTGTAAATAGAAAAATTGAAAGTGGAATTAGCAGGGGTCGTATAAGAGTGAGAGAAAGATATTCTATTTATATTTTTACTTCTTCAAACAAGGCAATGTGAGAAGATGGACTTTATGGTAAAAGCTCATAAATTAGAATGATTACAACTATGTTCAACACACAAATTTGAATTTGAGAATTTATAAATAAGAAGAGGTGAACTTAGCATAAATTAGAAGGATTATAAAATTGTTCAACAAAAAACTAAATTTGAGATTTTGTATAGAAGTGGTGAACTTAGCAATACAATCAAGTAGGTTCACCAAAATTATTTTTAGTAAATTTTTTAAGGGAGCTAGGTATATCAAGGTTTTCAACTAATGTTATTTATGATAGATAAGACCAAAGAAATAAAATACACACACATATTTTAGTTCTTTGGTCTTGTGTGTGTGTCTATATGTATCCATGTATGCATGTGTGTGTGTGTGTGTATGTATGTATGTGTAGACACCTAAAAATGTCCTAAGTATATCACACACATTCATTTCGTTTATTAACACTATCTCTCACATATTTCACCTAATTCCTCTATTTAATTAAATAATGTTCAATTAGTTAGTTAAATTCATGTTATTCTCTTATTAATTGAATACTTAAGATTGGCTCTAGGAAAATTCATCGCCAGCAATTCACCGATGGAAAATTCATTACCAACAATTCACCGTGGGAAAATTCACCGCCATGACAAATTCATCGTGGGAAAATTCACCGTCATGACAAATTCACTGCCAAGTTAAATTCACCGCCAACAATTCACTGAGGCAGAAAATTAACTGCCATTAATGTTTTTTAATATATGTTTCAAAAACTTTCAAATTTTTTTGCAAAAGAATAATTTAATTTATGATAATAAAAAATTAATCGCATTAACTTTAGAGAATTTGATTGATGATAATACAAATAAAATATTTTTCAATAATGCAAATGAAAATAAAAATTACTATGAACCAAATCTAACACAAAAATAAGGTAGGTGAAAATTATTTTTAAAAAAAATTTGAAGTTCACAAAATATATATTAAAAAATAAAATTAATGCGGTTTAAAATAATTGAAATGAAAATAAAAATTACTATTAACCAAATCTAACAAAAAAATAATGTAGGTGAAAATTATTTTAAAAAAAAATTCAAAGTTTACAAAATATATATTAAAAAACATTAATGCGGTTAATTTTCCACTTCGGTGAATTGCTGGCGATGAATTTAGCTTGGTGGTGAATTTGTCATAGCGGTGAATTTTCCAATTTTCCATCGGTGAATTGCTAGCGATGAATTTGTCGTATGCCCTTAAGATTATTTGATTAATTCATCATCATTCATCATTTTCTCCCCTTTTGATTAAATAATGCAATATATTTAATTAAATGCTAATAATCCTATTTGATTAAATAATTCACAATTATTTAATTAAAGTTCCTAATTCTTTTGGTGCTCGTGTTGGTGCCGAGACAACTTGCACAATTAAATGATTTTCATGAATTGTTTAATTAGCTAATTGTTCATCCGATCCTCCAACTTGCATAACAAATATTCCACTTGGAATATTTCCTTTTCAAAATTGAATTCTTCCCTCCAACTCAAAATATCTCCAACATAATTCCTAGAATTAAGGGATATTATTGAGTCTCTCATGGAGTATTGACCCTTGATCTAATCCTTGATCCATGTCTCATGGATTATCAACCACTTGATTGATCCTTGATCCACACTCACTTCCTCAATTCAATTCCATCCCTTAATTACCATTTTCAATCCTCACCATTGATCATGATTCCTAAAATCTATAAATACCAACCCTTTCAACATGAATTCCATTCGCTATCTTCATAACACTCTTACTCTCTTGAATTGAATACTCACCTTTCAGCAGTTTGAGAGAATGTGTGAATCAATCACTTGGAATTGAGCTTTTGCGCAATGGATTAGGCAAATTTGAGCACTCCACAGGTTTGTTTCAAATCCACAATGGGATTGGGAGGTTTGGATGCTAGTTTAGGTTCAATGAGAATTTGTGAATCAATCACTTGGAATTGAGCTTTTGGACAATGAATTAGGCAAATTTGAGCACTCCATATCACTACACCACAAGTTTGTTTCAAATCCATAATGGAATTGGGAGGTTTGGATACTAGTTTAAGTTCAATTTATCACAACCGTCTTTCTAATGAATAATTTAATGGTTAAACCTTTGGAAATGAATAATTTATTCTTTTATATTATTTAATTGCATATAAAAGGGGAAGTCGTAATTTCAAATTTATATGAAAGAATAATAAAATCACTTATTTCTTTTATTAGCTCGACTAATAAAACAACCATCATGAACACGGACACCTTTGTTGTTAATCTATATAAGAGGGCATACACATTATCATGAAGAAAGAAAAGGGGAGTGAATACGGGGGTAAGGACATTTCTGGGCAGGAAAAGGAGAAAGGAACAGAACGAGAGTCTGAAGAGTAATCACCTGAGTGTGTGTGAGAACTTCAGGTACTACTTCTGATTACCTTATGCTAACAGTAACTTTTGCAGGAAAATAATGTGTGTTCTGTTTGAATGTACATTTCCTTCCTTTTCTTCCAAATAGGAACAGTTCAGTCTAGTTATCTACAGTCCTAACTCTTGTGCATTTGATTGGAAGGATCATCTCTTATGCAATCATACTTTGATTTGAATGTGTTTCTATAGATCATAATGAAACTTGCTGTCTCTAAAAATTTGTATTAGGATTGTCACCACCCAAATGCATTTTAATGATGGAATTAGATTGATTAGGAGGTCTGGTTATCACAGATCTGAGATCATTGCTTGGTTTTCTCTTGGTTTATACAATTACTTGGTTGTTCATCATTGTCTGGAAGAAGGCCATCATTTCTAACAAAGCCCAACCATCGCCCGACTCCGCTCCTCTTTCTCTCTATACTTTTTTTAATATCATGAATAAGCTATGGAGTTTTTGATTAAAACATATACAGTTTCTGAGAACTAGCTGTAAGAATTCAAGTTAGATTGGTAGGTAGAGTCATTTTAGTTTTCTTATTGACGGATTCAAACTGCTTACTTCTCATTTCGGTTTTATTGAAATACGGGATGTCTCAAATATCTACCATGTTGTTCACTATAGCATTAACTTCTCTAAATGGTTTATAATGATAAGTGATTCCTTGAGATGATCTTGGAGGTAGTTACAAGATATTTGTGCAGCCAATGCATAGGAAGGGTGAAATGAATAATCATCCCGGATCCAAATACCCAATTACAATTGATAAAGTTTTGAGTTTTCTTTCACTTGTTCTTTTTTAATAGGGATGTTTAATGAGTGCACGCTCAAGGGTCATTACACCATGAGAGAACACGTTCCCTCTCACCGTTAAAGCTCACCTATCATTGTTGGTCCTTTGGGATGGGTCTTATTATTGGCTCTAGGAAAAATCACCAGCAGTAATTGCTGATGGAAAATTTACCGTGGGAAAATTCACCGCCACAAGCAATTCATCACCATGGAAAATTAACTACCAAAAATTCATGCAATTAATTTTTCGCGCAGTGAATTGTCATGACTGTGAATTTTTCCGTGGTGAATTGTTGGCAGTGAGTTTTCTGTCGGTGAATTGCTGACGATGAATTTGTCGTATGCCCTTATTATTACTCTGATACTTTGGGATGACTCTACACGTTATTTCATTTCATAGTGATTTTCTAAAGAATTTTGAAAAATCAAATTTTGTGCATATCATGCCATCAAGGTAGACCATGAGACCACATTTCTTTGTGGGGTTGTGTCAATCAATTCATGTCTCTTGCATATGCTTCCACATATTTGCATCTAATAAAATTTCCCTTCAGTTATGCATTGATTGATGTCCATACCTAGTTCCAAAGCTTCCATTTTGGCGCAAATAGATAGAATGTTGGCACCTACCAGTTGCATTTTCTTGAATATTTTTTAAGCCTTCTCAATAATTCTATTTTATCCACATCATGTAATCATTGCAGTCCACAAGAACACTTCTCTTGAGGCATTGTGTCAAACAAATCACGTATCTTGTCACTCATTCCAACTTACATACTTTTATGCCAGAACATTTCCAGCTATAATATTTGATGAAAATTTCTTGTCCATTGTGCCTTGAGGGATGTTCATACCTTGTTCCAAAACATCCATCTTGGCCTGAGAATTGTATTACGCTACCAATAGGATTTGCCTAAAAGTTTCCAAAACTCTATCAATAAATCTGGCATGGGCATATTGTGCAGTCATCACATTTATAAGAGTTATGTTTCTTGACATATTTTGTCAACTAGATCGAACTCTCTCCAAGTTGGAGCTACCCAAATCAACATGATTGCTTGAAGTGAATTTCAAAATGATTTTGAGATGTTGCAAGGTGCAGGAGGATCAAAGGGGTTACCTGATGCCAAAGTAATTCAACCCTCATGTGGAAGTTGTTAGAATGTTGAGCCTTTTAAGGAAACATGGCAGTGAATGGTAAGTTACTTCACATTTTCTTTCAAAGATTAGTGTATGCTATCGATTTAGTTAATGCAGATGGTTATGGTCATTCCCTAGGTACCAAGCATGTTCTTCAAAATGATGGTTGGGCTTAACCAACGTCGACCACTTAGGTGGTTGGTGTGGGCCCATTCCCTTCACCGTCCACTTCTGTTTACAAAGAAATCGTTGTTAACTATTTGAAATTCAAAGAGTTCCCACTTGATGCCACTAGAATTAAGATTCAAATAAGATGATCATTTATGAAACTTTTATCGTTTACAGGCGTTGGGGTTCTGCTAGGGCAGCAATGCCCTAGCTTCATTGGTTGCTTTCCTGTGTTCTAATCTTCGTGTGTTTGGTGTTTCTAATTGGAGTTTGTGGTGGGTGCAAAGGGTGTGTGGTCTAGCGCGTGAGGTTGTGGTGTGTTGTGTTGCATCGGGTGTGTTGCGTGGGGTGTGGGGCCTAGAGTGTGGGGTGAGGAGGTTGGTGTGGAGTTTGGTTGTGTGGGGTGGGGCTCTTGTTGTTTGGCTATGGAGGGTGTCAGGTGTGGAGGAATGGCTAGGGTTTCCAAGAGCTTGGTGATTGCAGGCATGAAGCCATCTCTGGGTATTTCTACGGACATGCATGCGCCGAGGTTGGATACCTCATTTGTGGGTGAGAGCTCTAAGCTTAAGAAATTGAACGGTTGTTTGTCGCAGAGTCAAAATCGTCCAATTCTGGTTATTTCTCTGGAATCGGTGCAAGAGGACTTTTCTTATTGGAGTCAACATGTTCTGATTTGTAAGTTTTTGGGTATTCATGTCCCCCTCTTGGCTTTGGAGTCCTGGATTCGTCGATCCTGGCAGGTTGAAGGTGATTTTGATATTTTGGTAGCTAGGAATGGATATTTCATGGTTGATTTTTCTTGCATTTTGAATTACAATCGTGTTTTTGAGGGAGGGTTGTATTTTTATAATCATGTGGGCTTGTTCATGAAACCCTGGCATGGGGGATTCAATGCGGCAGAAGATCTACCTTCCCAAGTTCTTGTGTGGATCCGCCTACCATGGTTTCTGTTGGAGTTCTAGAGAGAGGATATTCTGCACCAGATTGTTGCATTGTTGGGAAAGTCGACTGCCATTGCTCAGAATACTTTGAATAAAAAGGTATTTTATTTTGCTCGCATTTGTGTTGAAATTGACTTAAATAATCCATTGCCAGATTCTTTGGAAATTTGTCTTGGCTCTGCCTCGTGGATTCAGTAGTTAGATTATGAGTCCCTTCCTTTTCAATGTCATTTATATCATGAGTATGGACACCTTTAGTGCCAATGTCCTCAGGCATCCAGAACAAATAGGGTTTCTTCTCCTCCTTCATCAGGGCCTTCGGTGGAGAAGGGAGATAAAGGCAAGGTGCATGTGGCTGAGGGGGGGCTTGATAAGGATGGCTTCATTCCTGTTAAGTTGAAAGCTAAGGGGAGGGGTCAAAATTGGGCCTATAAGGATAGACAGAGTGATCAGGGATTCAATCATTTTGAGGTCTTGGATAATTAGTTCTTAGAGGAGGGGATTCCTGTTGAGATTTAGTCTGGAGCCACTGGTATGTATACAAGGCTAGAACAAGTAATTGTTGTTAAGGATAATTCTCTACCTTTGGAGCAGGGGAGTTTTGGGCTTCCTGATGCTTCTACAGATTTACAGGATGATATTGTTTTAGCGGATTTAGCTAAGGAGGCGTTGTCTTTAGGTAAAGGTTGGGGATCGGCTCCTGATCTGGGGGTGCTACAACACCCTCTCAAGAAGGGTCATTTTGAAAATTCCTCTAAAGTTGGTCGTAAGAAGGATGTGGACAAGATTAAATCTACTGGGGATTTGTTGGTGGAATTGGGGTCTATTAAGATCATTGATGCCCACTTCACTCAACCTTCCTCATGATTATTCTTTCATGGAATGCAAGGGGGTTGAATAGCGCCTCCTGTCAAAAGGCTTTTCAGGATTTGATTGTGGTTCATTCTCTAGATATATTTTGTGTTCAAGAGACTAAGCTTCAAGTGGACTTCCTGCTTCAATATGCTCCTTGTATTTGGTTTTCTGGCCAGTGTTAGTGTATTGGTTCTAAGGGAAGTTTTGGAGGTTTGGCACTTTTCTGAGATCCTCGTAAGGTTGTTCCTCGTTGGTGGATTTCTAGCCATTCCTCTATTTTGGTGGTGGCTTCGGTTTTGGATTCTGGTGAGACTATTTTGGTTAGTAATGTTTATGCTCCAATTGACATCCATGGTAAAATCTAGCTTTGGGCCCATATCAAGTATGTTAGGTCTTGTGCACCTTATTTGCCTTGGATCTTAGCTGGTGATTTCAATTTTGTCTTGTGTTTGGAGGAGAAAAGAGGGGGGCTGCCGAGACTAGGTCTTGATTCATATTTGTTTTAGGCTAATGTGGGTTCTCTTGCTTTTGTTGATGTTAAACCCTCTAATGGCATATTTACTTGGAATAATAGGCAGAGTGGGCCAGAAGCGATTTCTAAGCGATTGGACAGATTTCTTATTTCTAGTTTTTGGGTTGGGGGCAGCTTGGTTACTTGCTCTAAGATTCTTGATTGGTGCGGCTCTGATCATTGGCCAATTAAGTTTTCAGCTTCTTCTTTCCCTAATCCAAAGAATCCTCCTTTCAAATTTCAACTTATGTGGCTTCATGATTCTTCCTTGTATAATCTTGTTGCTCAGTGGTGGTGGGATGGAGCCCCTACGTATGGTACAGCTATGTATTCTTTTGTTAAGAGGTTGCAATATGTCAAGTATCATCTTAAGCAATGGAATCGGTTGTGTTTTGGTAATTTTTGGGCCAAGAAAAGGGAAGCACAGGAGCGTCTTGTCGTTATTACTTGCCAAATTATGGATTTGGGATTTTCAGAGGCTCTTGGACATGCTGAGTCCTAGGCTCTGAAATTGGTGGAGTGGGAGTTTCCTGAGGAGATATTCTGGAAACAAAAGGCTAGGATTGACTAGCTTCAAGAGGGTGATAGGAATACTATTTTCTTTCATCATTCTGTGTTGGCTCATCAAAATAAGTGTTATATCTCTTCTCTTGTTAATTCTGAGGGCTTTTCAATATCTTCACAACAGGCTTTGTCCAGAGAAGTTTGCTAGTTCTACTCTACTCTGTTTACTGAGGATTCACTTCCTGCTGAAGTTGATGAGAATATGGTTCTTGCTTATATTCTTTCTTTGATCTCTAATGATTTGAATGCTTCTCTTATATGTCTGATTACTTTGTTTGAAGTGGAGGAGGTTGTGTTTGGGATGAATAAGGGGAAAGCTCTTGGCCCTGATGATTTCCCAATTGAATTTTTCAAGGAGTTTTGGGAAATTGTGAAGCTAGATTTGTTGGAGGTTGTTTGTGAGTCTCTTCATAATAAGTAGATGCTTTGTGCCCTGAATGCTACTTTTTTGGTTCTCATTCCTAAGAAGGAGGGTGTTGATAGGCTTGAATTCTTTCAACCTATTGCGCTCTATAATGTGGTGTTTAAGATTATTATGAAGTTGATTGCTAAGCAGCTTAAATCTTGTTTTCCTATTGTCATTTCTGAGGAGCAAGGAGGCTTTGTGGCAAAAAATTTTGGATGGGGTGATGGTTTCCTCTGAGGTCATTCATTCCATGGAAACCCCTAAGGATAGGTCTATATTCATCAAGTTGGATATGGCCAAAGCATACGATAGAGTTAAATGAAGATCTCTTCAGAAGATTTTGTTGGCCTTTGGGTTTTCTTCTGATTGGGTGAGTTGGACTATGACTTGTGTGACTTCTTCCTCATTTTCGGTTATTGTGAATGGTGAACATTCAGAGTTGTTTGGTGCTAATAGGGTCCTTCGTCAAGGGGATCCGCTCTCTCCCTATCTATTTATTATTATGGTGGAGGGGTTGGGTCGCTTTCTTAAATTTTGGGTCTCTCAAGGATGGATTCATGGTTAGCAGTGGGGCTTGGGTTTGCCAACACTTTCTCATCTCTAGTTTGTGGATGACACCTCTCTTATGGGGTTGGCTCATATTCGTGAAGCTAAATCCTTTAGGCAAGCTTTGGATATCTACCTTGCTGCTTCAGGTCAAAAATTCAATGAGTAGAAGTCTTCTATTTTCTTCTTTAATACTCCTTAGGCTATCCAATAGAGGATTGCAGCTATTTTGCGGTTTCAAATTGGGTCTCTACCCTTTGTCTATTTGGGGATTCCTCTTGTTGTTGGTCATCAACCCAGGTCCTCCTAACATATGCTGCTTGATAAGTTGAGGAAGAAGGTAACTCATTGGACTCATTGGTGGTTGTCTACACCAGCTAGAATAACTCTCCTTAAGTATGTTATCCAGGCCCTCCCCATCTACTAGTGTTTTGTTCAATCGGCCCCTATGTATTTCCTTAGGTAATTTGATGCTCTCTTGCCAATTTCTTTGGAGTGGTAACTTGATGTCTTCTAAGTGGAGCCTTGTTAACTCGGAATCTGTGTGTAGACTAAATCAGGATGATGGTCTCGGTTTACGCTCTGTTATTTTGAATGGGCAAGTTCTTGCTGCTAAGCTTTACTGGCGTTGGTGTACCAATTACCACCAGTTATGGGCCCGTATTCTCAACCATAAGTATCTTAGAGGTGTTGCTTCTTTTGAGGTTCCTCGCTATCCTTTAGAGGTGTGTGGTTCTATGATTTGGCATACTTTGAAAGCGGGGACACAATTGATTAAGCATGTGCTTTTCTAGATCTGTCACTCGAAGTCACTGGCTCTTTTTTGGTTAGATTCTTGGGATGGTCACCCACCTATTCTTTCTACTTTTCCTCATCTTCAGCCCCTTTGTGATGTTTTTACTGCATTTGGCTGGGACACCATTGAGCATTACAAGATCATGAAGCATTATGGCACTGTTGTTACCTTTCATTGGAAGCACCCTTCTAAGTGGCCACCTGGGGGGTCTGAGGGGGATAAGAGTGAGCTTGCCCAGCTTTTGGCTACCCGTGCTTGTAATTCTTTGAGGGAACCAAATATTTTGGCTTGGGATGGTTATGATATGTTTGGGAAGTACTCTATGTCTACTAGTTATAAGCAGTTAGGTTGGTAGTTGTTTGGGGATATTGAGGTCCCTTGGTGGAAGCAAGTTTGGCACAAGTTGTCATGGCCTAAGTGCAATTTCTTCATGTGGTTAGTGGCTCAAAACTAGTGTCTTACTTGGGATAATTTATGTAAGCATGGATTCCATGGCCCCTCAATATGTGTGTTGTGTCGTGATTCTGAGGAGAGTCTCTCTCATCTCTTCTTCCAATGTTCTTATGCTAGGGAGATTTGTCATTTTTGGTGGAGGGTGTGGAATATGCCCTATGGGCATGTTTCTTCGTTGGCTAAGTTTGTAGATCGGTAGGGTAGGGCTCTTGTTTCTACTTCCTTTCCTTAAGCTGCTTGGGCTATTGGCCTATCCTTCATTATTTGGAATATGTGGTTGGAGAGGAATCATCAAATATTTCAGGATGTGCTATTGGTGACCCCTTGCTTGTGGTGGAAAATTTTGCATTCTTTGGGAGAAACGGTTGCGGCTAAGTGTGATCTAACAGATTCAGTGGCTCCTTGTGATGTTGGTTGTATTAATCATCTTCATCTTCTTCCTCCACAATGACAGCTCATGCGCAACAGATGTAGACATCCTACCCCAAAGGTGAATAGGGAGGGAAGATGGTCCCCTCCTTAGGGAGTCCTTAAAATTAACATAGATGGCTCTTCTCGTGGAAACCCTGGTCATGTTGGAATTGGTGGTGTTGGTTGGGATAGCTCTAGAGATGTTTAGTTTATCTTCTCTATTTATAAGGGTCTTCATACTAATAATCTAATGGAGGCTCGGGCAGTTTTATTGGTTGTGGAGTGTGGAAGTCAATTGGGGTGGCGTAGGATCATATGTGAATCTGATTCCCAAATTGTGGTGAACTTGTTGAATAGGCGGCAATTAGATGATGTTAGTTGGCATTTGGCTTTGATTGTTGAACAAATTCTCAACCTTTGTGCTTCTCTGGAGTTTGTTACTTTCACTCATATTCCTAGAGAGTGGAATGGTGTTGTTGATTGTTTGGCTAAATGGGCTTTTGATCATATTCATTATTGGAACTTGGTGGATCGAGGTCAATTACCCCCAGATTTGTCTCAACGGTTGGACCATTTTGTGGAGCTTGATAGGGCTATGTAAAGGCCTTGCTTTGTAATTTTTTCTTGTTTTAATAAATTTCTACCCCTCTTTTATGTTAAAAGAGTTCCCACTTGATAGTACAGTGGAAACCAGTAAACATTTGATATTCACCTTTATTGTATTTTATCTTTATTTTACATACATGTTTATGCTTCTTAGCCATGGTAGAAAAATCTAGCCACTCAGAACAGAGCTTTCATAGAGATCCTGAGGCGTGGGTATTTTTTCTACAGAAGGGAACTTCACTGGCATCTACTTATATGGTTGTTGCAAGGAGGATAATGGAAGCTTTGGAACAATGTAATGGGAATCCATCAAAACGTAATGAAGCGGGGATTTTTGCCAAATATTACTGTTGGAAATGCTCTATTAAAAATGTATGTGAAATGTGGAAGGCACATGAACTAGAGGGTGTAAAGCCAAGCTCTACAATCTTTACCAGCATCCTACCTACCTATACTAAAATTGGAGCTTTGGAACGGGGCGTCTGCATCCATCACAGTACAAAGGAAAAGAGGAATTTTGTCAAATGTTGTAATTGCAAATTCCCTTGTAGATGTGTATGCAAAGGAGTAAACTCATAATTTAAAGTGGAAAAACAAAAAATCTTAACATAATTAGATCAGTACCCTATTTGCCCCTTCAAATGAAAGATTTTTTACAAAGGCGTATCCTATTTTAAAAAGACAAAGCTAATTTTCTTAAAATATGGTTTGTATCAATCTGCCGACTATTTAATCTCTTTCATCCATTGATATTTTTCCCTAACAAAAGCCTACTCCACGTTGCATACAATTTATTGTCGTCATTAAACTCCCTGTTAAAATATTTATTTTCCTATACTTTTTTACAGGCATGTCAAGAGTGTTTGTTTTATTTTATCTTTGTGTAGGATATTTTATCTTCATGTAGTATATTTTACCTCAAGTCAAACCAACTATCTACTCCTTGCTAGGTCCTTTGTACTTGTATCTCCAGATATTAATGTTATTTTTGCTACCACCGCATGCCTTTTTCATGGATAGATATTTTTACTTACTCTCCTATAAAATATCAATTTACTTCTATTTTGTTTTGTTCTTGTTTGTTGTTTGCACTCAGTTTTCCAAACACCTGTTCCCAGTTTGCATAGTTCTCACAAAATACCTGTTGAAGGCTCTGGTTTGCAGGCACTTCCATTACTTTTTATCCTAACTAGACTTTGAAAGGAGGTATTTTACTTACCTCTAACTTGTTTATATCATTACTCAACACAGTATATAATTATATTTGGCGGTTAAAATTGTTAGGCTTTTATTTTTAGTTTTTCATTAAGCTTCTATTTTCTTTTTTGATTAATTCTTTTATGTTGGTTATAACTGTCCAATATCTCCATTTATTGTATTTTTACTTCTACCTAGATCAATATTTATATATTTTCACTCTTTTCAGTAGAAGTGAGAAAATAAGAGAACTTATACATTTTTACTCTTACCGAGATAAAAAAAAATACTATCATCACTGATGCATCGCACCCCTACACTGCAAAGTGTAAAAAACCTTACTATTTTCTCACAAAACTCACCTTACAAAATATCAAGCTTCCAACACTAAACTGATTACACAAACCTAAAAAAGAGGATGGAGTTAAGCCGAATGAAGACAGAAGATATTAAGCTAAATAACAAAACCCAGTTGAGTGAGGGAGTGCATAACCATGTGCTCACGGCTTTATTACACTCCTACATTATCATAATCGCAGGTTAAATCCACCCTCTTCTCATGAAGCCTCCAAATTATTAAAACATCGATCTAGGTACATTTTCACTGTGTGCCAAGTGTAAAGGCCTGGCCCCTTGACTACAATAGCCCGTTTGTGCAGTTCATTAAAATTATAAGTTTTAATTTTCCAAGGTGGACTATTTTATTTTCGTTTTATAGAAATTTATGAATGGAAAAAATTGCATTATTTTATTCTATTATATTTATAATCTTTATTATTAATTACTTACTCTTTGTAGGAATAGAAACGTCATTTGATATTCACCAATGAAAAAACCCATCAAAATACACGTTGCAAGAAAAGAGAATACTCAAAAACACAAAAAACTTGTAATTTTTTAGTGAAGCTTTCAACGTCTATTTTGTAGCCACTACGAGAAGATTTTGAGGGCTATGCGCCCCCATTTGTAACTTCCCCCATTTCTACACAGCTTCAAACCTGATGCACAATGCTTGATAAATGTAGGGTTTGCAAATTTACATGAAAGTATTTAGAAGACCATATAAACCTAGGGTTTGTAGAGTACTATGTATTAATTGAAGAAATTAACCATGTTAAATGTTGTACACTACATTGTAGCAATGGGACTACTGTTGAGGAGATCGATATAGGTTGGGAACCATAGGCCAATGGGAATGCTGGTGATGATGGTTGGGAAGGGCAACCAGCTTCTACTGCAACCTACACATTTAAAATCAATAATCTTTTGTGCCACAAAAATATAATGTTAACAAGTATACAGAAGAATCTTGGAAGCCTTCATCTGAAAACCATGCTGAGGAAATTCATGTTATATATGATATTGTTTTAAAATTCATGTTATATATTAAGTAATTATACATAGTGCAACCAAGATTTCAAGACTGAGTTGTATTGAGCTATTGTATTTCCTCTGAGTTTTGCCTGCATCAAAGGAGGAGGTAGAATTCACAATTTTCTCAAAAAAAGGAGCTTTTAAGTAGTTTCTATCAAGAAAGCGATTTAATACTGGTAGTGGGGACATTTTCCCTTCCACTTCGGTGTATCCTATTTTAAAAAGACAAAGCTAATTTTTCTGATGAATGGTTTGTATTGATCTGTCGAATATTAAATCTCTTTTGTCCATTGATATTTTTCCCTGACAAAAGCCTACTCCACGCTGCATACAATTTGTTGTCATCATTAAACTCCTTATTAAAATATTTATTTTCCTATACTATTTTATAGGCATGTCAAAAGTGTTTGTTTTATTTTATCTTTGTGTAGGATATTTTACCTCAAGTCAAACCGACTATCTACTCGTTGCCAGGTCCTCTATACTTGTATCTCCAAATATTAATGTTATTTTTGCTACCACCGCATGCCTTTTTCATGGATAGATATTTTTATTTACTCCTATAAACTATCAATTTACTTCTATTTTGTTTTGTTCTTGTTTGTTGTTTGCACTCAATTTTCCAAACACTTGTTCCTATTTTGCATAGTTCTAAAAAAATACCCATTGAAGGCTCTGGTTTGCAAGCACTTTCCTTGCTTTTTATCCTAACTGGACTTTGAAATGAGGTATTTTACTTACCTCTAACTTGTTTATATCATTATTGAACATAGTATATAATTATATTTAGCGGTTAAAATTGCTAGGCTTTTATTTTTATTTTTTCATTAAGCTTCTATTTTCTTTTTTGTTGTTTAATTATTTTCTGTTGATTATAATGGTACAATATTTCCATTTACAATATTTTTACTTTTACCTAGATCAATATTTATATATTTTTACTCTTTTCAATAGAAGTGAGAAAATAAGAGAACTTATACATTTTTACTCTTACCCAGATAAAAAAAATGCTATCATCACTGACACATCGCACCCCTGCACCGCAAAGTGCAAAAAACCTTACTATTTTCTCACAAAACTCACCTTGCAAAACATCAAGTTTCCAACAATAAACTGATTACAAAGACCTAAAAAAAAAAAAAGAGGATGGAGTTAAGCCGAATGAAGATAGAAGATATTAAGCTAAATAACAAAACCCAATTGAGTGAGGGAGCGCATAACCATGTGCTCGCATCTTTATTACGTGCCTACATCATCATAATCACAAGCTAAATCCACCCTCTACTCACGAAGCCTCCAAATTCTTAAAACACTAGTCTAGGTACATTTTCACTATGTGGTGCCAAGTGTAAAGGCCTAGCCCCTTGACTACAACGGCCTGTTCGTGCAGTTCATTAAAATTATAAGTTTTAATTTTCCAAGGTAGACTGTGTTATTTTCAGTTTATAGAAATTTATGAATGGAAAAATTTGCATTATTTTATTCTATTATATTTATAATCTTTATTATTAATTACTTACTCTTCGTAGGAATAGAAACATCATTCGATATTCACCAGTGAAAAAACCCATCAAAATACATGTTGTAGGAAAAGAGAATACTCAAAAACACAGAAACCTACAATTTTTTAGTGAAGCTTTCAACATCTATTTCGTAGCCACTACCAGAAGATTTTGAGGGCTATGCGCCCCCATTTGCAACTTCCCCAATTTCTACACAACTTCAAACCTAATGCACAATGCTTGATAAATCTAGGGTTTGCAAGTTTACACAAAAGTATTTAGAAGACCATATAAACCTAGGGTATGTAGAGTACTATGTATTAATTGAGGAAATTAACCATGTTCAATGTTGTACATTGCACTGTAGCAATGGGACTACTGTTGAGGAGATCAATATAGGTTGGGAACCATAGGCCAATGAGAATGTTGATGATGATGGTTGGGAAAGGGAATCGGCTTCTACTACAACCTACACATTTGAAATCGGTAATCTTTTGTGCCGCAAAATTATAATGTTAACAAGTATACAAAAGAATCATGGAAGCCCTCATCTGAAAACCATGCTAAGGAAATTCATGTTATATATGATATTGTATTAAAATTCCTATTATATATTAAGCAATTATACACAATGCAACCAAGCTTTCAAGACTGAGTTGTATTCAGCTATCGTATTTCCTCTGAGTTTTTCCTGAATCGAAGGAGGAGGTAGAATTCACAATTTCCCAAAAAAAAAGAGCTTTTAAGTAGTTTCTATCAAGAAAGCGATTTAATACTAGTAGTGGGGACATTTTCCCTTCCACTTCGGTATATCCTATTTGAAAAAGACAAATCTATTTTTTCTAATGAATGGTTTGTATCAATCTATTGACTATTAAATCTCTTTTGTCCATTGATATTTTTTCCCTGACAAAAGCTTGCTCCACGCTGCATACAATTTATTGCCGTCATTAAACTCCCTATTAAAATATTTATTTTCCTATACTTTTTTACAAGCATGTCAAAAATGTTTGTTTTATTTTATCTTCATGTAGGATATTTTACCTTGAGTCAAACTGACTATCTACTCCTTGCCAAGTTCTTTGTACTTCTATCTCCAAATATTAATGTTATTTTTGCTACCACCGCATGCCTTTTTCATGGATAGATATTTTCATTTACTCTCTTATAAAATGTCAGTTTACTTCTATTTTTTTTGTTCTTGTTTGTTGTTTGCACTCAGTTTTCCAAACACCTGTTCCCAGTTTGCATAGTTCTGACAAAATACCTGTTGAAGGCTCTGGTTTGCAGGTGCTTTGGTTACTTTTTATCCTGACTAGACTTTGAAAGGAGGTATTTTACTTGTACCTCTAACTTGTTTATATCAGTACTCAACACAGTATATAATTATATTTGGTGGTTAAAATTGTTAGACTTTTATTTTTATTTTTTCATTAAGCTTCTATTTTCTTTTTTGTTGTTTAATTCTTTTATGTTGGTTATAACTGTCCAATATCTCCATTTATTGTATTTTTACTTCTACCTAGATCAATATTTATATATTTTTACTCGTTTCAGTAGAAGTGAGAAAATAAGAGAACTTATACATTTTTACTCTTACCGGGATTAAAAAAAAAATACTATTATCACTGATGCATCACACCCTTGCACTACAAAGTGTAAAAAACCTTACTATTTTCTCACAAAACTCACCTTACAAAACATCAAGCTTCCAACACTAAACTGATTACACAGACCTAAAAAAAGAGAGGATGGAGTTAAGCCGAATGAAGACAAAACATATTAAGCTAAATAACAAAACCCAGTTGAGTGAGGGAGCGCATAACCATGTTCTCACGTCTTTATTATGCTCCTACATCATCATAATCATAGGTTAAATCCACCCTCTACTCATAGAGCCTCCAAATTCTTAAAACACCGGTCCAAGTACATTTTCACTATGCGCCAAGTGTAAAGGCCCGGCCCCTTGACTATAATGGCCTGTTTCTGCAGTTCATTAAAATTATAAGTTTTAATTTTCCAAGGTGGACTGTGTTATTTTTCGGTTTATAGAAATTTATGAATAGAAAAATTTGCATTATTTTATTCTATTATATTTATAATATTTATTATTAATTACTTACTCTTTGTAGGAATAGAAACATCATTCGATATTCACCAATGAAAAAACCCATCAAAATACACGTTGCAGGAAAAGAGAATACTAAAAAACAAAAAAACTTGCAATTTTTTAGTGAAGCTTTCAACGTCTATTTCATAACCACTACAAGAAGATTTTGAGGGCTATGCACCCCCATTTGCAACTTCCCCCATTTCTACGCAGCTTCAAACCTAATGCACAATGCTTGATAAATCTAGGGTTTGCAAATTTACATGAAAGTATTTAGAAGACCATATAAACCTAGGGTTTATAGAGCACTATGTATTAATTGAACAAATTAACCATGTTCAATGTTGTACGTTGCACTATAGCAATGGGACTACTATTGAGGAGATCAATACAGGTTGGGAACCACGAGCCAATGGGAATGCTGGTGATGATGGCTAGGAAGCGGAACTGGCTTCTACTACAACCTACACATTTGAAATCAGTAATCTTTTCTACCACAAAATTATAACGTTAACAAGTATACATAAGAGTCTTGGAAGCCCTCATTTCAAAACCATGCTAAGGAAATTCATATTATCTATTAAGCAATTATACACAGTGCAACCAAACTTTCAAGACTGAGTTGTATTCAACAATCGTATTTCCTCTAAGTTTTTCCTACATCGGAGGAGGTAGAATTCACAAGTTGCCGAAAAAAAAGAGCTTTTAAGTAGTTTCTATCAATAAAGTGATTTAATATTGGTAGTGGGGACATTTTCCCTTCAACTTCGGTGTATCCTATTTTCAAAAGACAAAGCTAATTTTTCTAATAAATGGTTTGTATTGATCTCCCAACTATTAAATCTCTTTCGTCCATTGATATTTTTTCCTTGACAAAAGCCTACTCCACGCTACATATATAATTTATTGTCGTCATTAAACTCCCCATTAAAATATTTATTTTCTTGTACTTTTTTATAGGCATGTCAAAAGTGTTTTTTTTATTTTATCTTCGTGTAGGATATTTTACCTCGAGTCAAACCAACTATCTACTCCTTGTGAGGTCCTCTGTACTTGTATCTCCAAATATTAATGTTATTTTTGCTACCACCACATGCCTTTTTCATGGATAGATATTTTATTTACTCTCCTATAAAATACCAGTTTACTTCTATTTTTTTATTCTTGTTTGTTGTTTGCACTTAGTTTTCCAAACCCCTGTTCCTAGTTTGCATAGTTCTGACAAAATACCTATTGAAGGCTTTGGTTTGCAGGTGCTTCTGTTACTTTTTATCATAACTGGACTTTGAAAGGAGGTATTTTACTTACCTCAAACTTTTTTATATCATTACTGAACACATTATATAATTAAATTTGGCAGTTAAAATTGTTAGGATTTTATTTATATTTTTTCATTAAACTTTTATTTTCTTTTTTGTTGTTTAATTATTTTATGTTGGTTATAATTGTCCAATATCTCCATTTATTGTATTTTTTACTTTTACCTAGATCAATATTTATATATTTTTACTCTTTTCAATAGAAGTGAGAAAATAAGAGAACTTATACATTTTTACTCTTACCCAGATAAAAAAAATACTATCATCACTGATGCATCGCACCCCTGCACCGCAAAGTGCAAAACCCTTACTATTTTCTCAGAAAACTTACCTTACAAAACATCAAGCTTCCAACACTAAAATGATTACACAGACCTAAAAAAAAGAGAGGATGGAGTTAAGCCGAATGAAGACAAAAGATATTAAGCTAAATAACAAAACCCAGTTGAGTGAGGGAGCATGTAACCATGTGATCGTGTCTTTATTATGTGCCTACATCATTATAATCATAGGTTAAATCCACCCTCTACTCACAGAGCCTCTAAATTCTTAAAACACTAGTCCAGGTACATTTTCACTATGCGCCAAGTGTAAAGGCCCGGCCCCTTGACTACAACGGCCCATTTGTGCAACTCATTAAAATGATAAGTTTTAATTTCCCAAGGTGGACTGTGTTATTTTTCAGTTTATAGAAATTTATGAATGGAAAAAATTGCATTATTTTATTCTATTAAATTTATAATCTTTATTATTAATTACTTACTCTTTGTAGGAATAGAAACATCATTTGATATTCACCAGTGATAAAAACTAGCAAAATACACATTGCAAGAAAAGAGAATACTCAAAAACATAGAAACTTGCAATTTTTTAGTGAAGCTTTCAACATCTATTTCATAGCCACTACAAGATGATTTTGAGGGTTATGCGCCCCCATTTGCAACTTCCCCCATTTCTACACAGCTTCAAACCTGATGCACAATGCTTGATAAATATAGGGTTTGCAAATTTACACGAAAGTATTTAGAAGACCATATAAACCTAGAGTTTGTAGAGTACTATGTATTAATTGAAGAAATTAACCATGTTCAATGTTGTACGCTGCACTATAGCAATGGAACTACTGTTGAGGAGATCGATACAGGTTGGGAACCACGGGCCAATGGGAATGCTAGTGATGATGGCTAGAAAGGGGAACCGACTTCTACTACAACCTACACATTTGAAATCAGTAATCTTTTATGCCACAAAATTATAATGTTAACAAGTATACAAAAGAATCTTGGAAGCCCTCATCTGAAAACCATGCTAAGGAAATTAATGTTATATATGATATTGTTTTAAAATTCCTTTTATATATTAAGCAATTATACACAATGCAACCAAGCTTTCAAGACTGAGTTGTATTCAACTATCGTATTTCCTCTAAGTTTTTCCTACATCGAAGGAGGAGGTAGAATTCACAATTTACCGAAAAGAAAGAGCTTTGAAGTTGTTTCTATCAGAAAGTGATTTAATACTAGTAGTGGGGACATTTTCCCTTTCACCACTTGTACAAAACTATGAGCAACACCATGCTTACCTTCATAACTTGCATGCTCCATTTTTAGAATTACTTGACTCTTTAGCTTCACAACTCTAAGCCTGCTTCCATTGCTTTACTTTCTTCCTGGCCTTTCATTATGACCAATTCCATGGCATCTACTTCTAACTCCGAGAGTAAAGGAAAGGATGGCACTCTTGGTTGAATTGTTTTCTATCAGAGAATAAGGTTGGGAGCGCTTCCAGTGGAATCACACCATCTCCACCTACTTCTACATCTAATCTTACAACATAAATGAATAGTTTTTGTAAGCCAATGATGTGGCCTTTGAATAACCCAACAAGGACATACGCATGGAGATGGATGGAAGTGCATTTTATCAACAATTGTCTTTTTACCTTTACAAGTGTCAAAAGCATAAATCAAACTATTGTAGGTTCATGAATGTCGTGTTGATTATGATGCCATATGTACAAAGTGGGTAGCTAAGAAATGGATTCAACCTTAATGGTGTTGGTAATTTTGAAACCCTTAATCATGTTGATAGATCTGAATCCCTCATTGAAATTTATTAATGCTTTTCTTTTCTTGACACATCTTTTGAAATTATTTAATGTTTTTTGTTTTCGTCATACATCTTTAAATGTCTCTCTTATTTTATTAAATAGATATTTATATTATAAAGGCCTTCACATTATGCTTTTCTTTAAATAAAACATATACATAATCTATTAGAAATTAAATTAGGTTAATGACATAAATATCTTTATATTTTTATATTTATATTTAAATTTCAATAAACTTAAACATTTTTTTAGGGTTTACTTTTGGATAAATATAAATAAATTATTATTTAGTAATATTAATATTATTTATAAACACAATTATATATTAAAGTATTTTATATTTTTTTCTTCTATTTATAATAATATTTAAATTTTATTGTAGGATTTTTTATTTATAATTTTCTTTCTTCTATTAATATTTTAAATGACATGTTTTTACATTATATTTTGAGTGGCTTAAATGAATAGCTTTTCTAAGCCATTGATGTGGCCTTTGAATAACCCAAGAATAACATACACATGGAGATAAAAGATCATCTTATCAACAATTGTCTTTTTACATTTACAAGTGTCAAAAATGTAAATGTACCTTCTATAGGTTCATGAATGTGTGTTCACTAATACACTATCCATAGAAAATGGCTAGCTGAAATTTACGACTCAAGAAATTAAAAGTTAAAAAACTTAATAAACCCTTAATGACTTTTGTTTTCTTCACACATCTTTTGTTTAGTTTTTTTTACACATCTTTTAATGTCTTGTGATTTTATCATATAGATATGTGATTTTATTATATAGATATTTATATTAAAAAGGCCTTCACTTAATATTTTTCTTTAAATAAAACATATGTATAATCTATCCAATAAAATTAAACAATATTTTAGGGTTTACTTTAAGAAAAATTAATATATAGTAATGTTATTATTATTTATTAACACAATTTTTTATTAAAGTATTATATTTGTTTTTAAATTTACAATAATAATTAAATTTTATTGTAGGGTTTTTTTATTTTTAATTTTATTTCTTATATTAATATTTTTTGATATGTAAGAGTTGGATATTTTTATTAATATTTAAAAAGAGTCATACATAACGTCTGCTAGAGAAGGAGAAATCATTACCCAACCAGTTGCCAAAAAAACTAGTAAAAACTACTTCAACTAGCCTGGAAGGGACGTAGTAAACAGCCAAAAATGGCTTAGACTAAGCCAAAACCCATGATTCCATACATTAAACTTCTAGTTGAAGAACAAAATTTACCAAAACAAAAGGAGGTCGAACCTTAGAGAAACCCATTCAATTTAGCAAAAGTATCAAAATCAACCACCCAGTCCAGACCATCCTCCACCACCAGCCCAATCTTCCTTTTCAGAAATTCCACTGCCACAGCCAAAATCATCCTATGCCTCATAAGCTCCGGCCCTTTTAGGTCTAGAAGGAAGGGGAAAAATTTTACCTCCTCGTCCATTTTCCAGAGCAACTCCAAGTTTGTAGGTCGCGAGATCCCTTTGCCAACTATTGTCGCCTTTAACATCTCCTCTAAACCGCCCACCAAATCCTCTTGAAACAATCTCATGAGTAGATCCCTAGCCTCCACCTTGGAAACATTGGCATCCAGCAACGAGGCCAAGAAGCGTGAGGAGATATAGGCATTATCCCTTGCATACTCCTTTCTCTCTAAGTGGCCTTTCCCCAAGACCTTTTTAACCGCTACCAAAACCAAAGGGTCACTATCAAGAAAAATACGCTTAAGTCATTGGTCGGTAATTTCTCTGAAAGTAGCTTGTCTCTCTATTGCCATCAAAGAAATAGGTGTGTCCACACCAAACGACTCCAACCCCTCCACAAAAACAAAAATTATGAACTTGGAGCAACTAGACTTTGCCATCTTCGAAGCCTCTAGAAGTTGAACACCGTCGACCAAAATGCCACCAACAATAATCACCACATAAACACTACAAACCACACACTACCAGACCACTAACAACAATACCCATAAATATCACCCACGGCAGCAAAGCCGAGCACCCAACACATGAGCAAGGAATTATTACGATGCAAGGAAATTTGTCTTTGCATGATCATTTGTCCTTCACCATCAACCTTTAACGCAGGGCAAACCTTGAAATGATAGTAATTCGCCAGCTATCATCAATGCATGTACTCACTACATACGAAGTACACCGAAGCAAACTCCACCTGTCACATCCTCTCCCTCCACTCAAATCGGCGGCGTTGGCCTCAACAAGAAAACCATGTAGGAGCCAAGTCATCCCCCTATAAACATCCCTCTACCCACATGGAGGGTCGCCCACCCAACCACCCACCTTTCTTGTATTAATATTTGAAATGACATGTTTTAACATTTTCCTTTTCATAAATTTAAATATAACAATTATGTTACATCTATTATAATTGTTTTCTTTTTTTTTCTTATACTTTTTATTTACTCATTTCTCTCTCAGGAAATGGCTAAAAATTCAAAAAATAATGCCATCATTCAAATCTCTAGCGAGGATAGAATCAAAAGCATGGATACCCCCTTCATTCCATTGGATTCTGCAAACATGCTAGTAGAGTCATGCTCATCTATCAATAAATCAAAATGCCTTGGAACTGATGTTTAGAATCTTGCTTCGACCATTTCAAATAGTTGCCATGCAATTGAAAGCAAGTTCAAACTTGTGTGACAAACAACACGTCCTATTGAAGTAGTGGTGTAGATGCCAAAATCTACAACATGATTAAACTTTAACATAAATTAGTATGGTTAGTCATTTAAAACAAAGAAAACCTAACATCTCTATGAAATAATCCAACATGCTTCAAAATGCAAACCAAACAACAAAAGATAAAAGAAACCAATGTAAGCATGTAAAAAAGCATGTTTATACCTATCCCATAGTGGATTGGTGCTACTTTGATGTGGAAAGTAGCCCTTTCCCAATCCTTGATATGCTTGATGATGGAAAATGCCTTAAAGATGCTATGAGTTGTGATGAAATGCTAACTTGTGCATAAGATTGTGGATCAAATGCCTAAGGTTGTGGATCCCAAATGAGAAGAAAAAGCCTCTTATTTATAGATGAGATTGAGAGAAGAAGAGGCAAAATGGAGGAATGTGGGACTAATCTTCAACCAATGGACAAATTCCACTTGTCAAGATGTGAGAGGATGAAGGTTGTGCATATTTTGGTCATTGTTCATGATAAAAGCTATTAGGTTCAAATTTGAAATTTGAAAGTTGGATTGTTGGAGGGAGAAGAAAGTCTTAAATGCCAAGTGGGAGACATGTAAGAGACAATGTAAGAGGAGTTAATGCCATGTTGGAAGATAAGACATGTGGGAGGGAAAATTCAAATTTGAAGAATATTCCATCTTGATGCCCTTTTGAATGAAAAAAGAAGATTTAATAAATCAATTAAATTGATTTATTTGCACAAGTTGCAAAATTTAGAGGATTGGAGTGATTAGGATTAGGATTAATCATGGTTTGATTAATTTAAGTGAAGATTAGGTGATTTTGACTTTTGACTTAGATTTTAGGATTAAAATAAATCAAAATGAGAAGAAAATGATTTTAGATTTAATTAAATAAAGATTTGATTTATTTAATCAAAGAGGATGATGTTAGTGTTAAATCAAATAAAGATGAATTTATTTAATTTAAATGGATGACTTTAGAGACTAATTAAATAAAGTGAATTATTTAATAAAAAGAGGGACGTTAGGATTTGATTAAATAAAATTGATTTATTTAATCAAAGAGGTATGTGAGGATCAAATTAAATAAAGTTGATTTATTTAATTAAAGGAGGAATTTAATTGAATAAATTTCCTTATTTGATTAATAGAAGAATTTGATGTTAATTAGTTAGATTTAGATGCATGATGTCGATTTTGCATATCTACAAGTGGATATCGAAAAACTTCAACAAACATTGTCAACATATCAAGAGAGTTGCATTAAACTTGAGGGCTTCTCCACTTTCCTTAGGGAGGTTTACTATGATCACCACTACCAAGTTGACACAGCATCCTCTATCATTCACGCATACAAAATGTACTTGCAGAATATATGATCAACAAGTATATCACTCTACTATGTGACCAATATGTTACTATTTACCTACTATGTAGTCTCACATCGACAAAGATGTTACAATTTTGTTACTTTGTAATGTCACATACTCAAGGATGTTACTATTTTGTATTTATGTAACATATAGCCTCACATAGACAAAGTTGTTACAATTTTGTTACTTTGTAACATCACATACTCAAGGATGTTACTATTTTGTACTTATGTGACCTATATATACATAACTTTGTATATTTTGACTACAATAAATATATTGTATGGTCCAATATATATATATATATATATATATATATATATATATATATATATATATATATATATATATATATATATATATATATATATATATATATATATATATATTCAAACAATATTTTTGATTATTTAAATAACATTACAAAAACAAGAAAACAAACTAATCTTTCGAGATAAAGATAAAATGGACTATATATATATATATGTTCGACATCCTACAAAAATACAAAAAACACATTCTTATATTAAGGACAAATGGAATTTTAAATTTCTTTTTATCTAAACATGTTATTTAGATGTTTCTTTACACACATACCACTACATTAAATTAGAAAGAGAACATCTTTCTTCTTTTATATTTTATGCTTAATATATTTGTGTTACATCAATTCTTCATTTATGTGCATATTTATATGTTGTAGAGATAATTTTCCATATTTTAACTTTTTCATATGTATATCTTTTTATAAATTCTTTATATTTATGTTTTATATAGTTAAAAAACACTCTATAAAATCTCCTAAAAAAAAACCCTCTTTCACTCAAAATAATTTCTTCTAGACACAATTTGCCTATTACAATTTAGAAGCCAATTTCATCTACTCAAACTTAACTTGAGGAGGCCAAGCATATATTTTTTACAAAACCTAATTGGCATATTTGAACTTGCTCACAGGCCAATTTCTTAAAGTACACTCTAAGAACATTATGGCAACGTTAACTACAAATTCCATTGTCGATATTCTTGTAGGAATATCTATTGTAGACCCTGTTTTACAGGTTACATCTATAGACTCCATTGAACAAGCTCATTCTACACTTATCAAATACAGAGTTAAGCTTTATGATGGTTTACACACACATCATGCTTTGCTTCCTGATGAATTCAATGATCTTGTCTTAGAGGAGGCTTTAGTCAAAGGTTCTATTGTTTTACTAAAACAATACACTTCCAAGATGTTCCATAAATTTACGTATGTCCACACTTTCCCAAAAAAAACCATTTTACTCCTCTCATTTATTCAATTTGCACACTCTTTCTAAATTATTCCTTGTATTTTGTTGCAGAGCTATTATAGTTGAAAAATTGGAATTAATTTCAAATATTGCACCAATTTTTGGAACTCCAACTCCTCTACTCCAATCTACAAGTTCCCTACCATCAAGTAGCTCTCAATCCTCATTGGGGGTGTCTCAATCTACACAAGTTTCATTGCAAGAAGATGGACACCCTCAAACTCAACACAATATATCCCCTTTTGCACCCATTCCCATTAAAGTGTTAACCCCATACCATAAGTATTGGTCCATTGAGGATCAAGCCTTGACAAAGTCTCCAATCCACAAATTCAAAAACAATGGTTGTGATGGCAAATTTTTTGGATTTGATAGACAAAGTAGGCTCTAAAATTCATATTTCATGCTTCAACAAACTCGTTGATGAGTTCTACCCTATTATTTATTCTGACAGTCTTTATGTGATCTCTAATGGTCGTATGAAAGTGGCAAACACCAAGTATACCAGCTCCACACATCCCTTTGAGATTATTCTCCATAGCTCATCAACAATAACTCCATTGACATCATTAGACTCCACCATACCAACACATACCTACCATCTCAAGAGCATTGATTCATTGGCCTCATTACCTATCAATTCCTTTGTTGATGCAATTGGCATAATTTTTTTGTAACCCCTATATCAACCATTCGTAAAAGAGATGGTACAGAAACAATCAAGTGTATCGCTACAATTTTTGACATGTCAAGTAGTACCATTGATGTTACATTTTGGGGTCAACATTGTCATATTGATAGGAAAAAAATCTCTGAAATTCCCATAAAGCCAAACCCTCATGTTCTTTTGATTAAATCTGGGCGTATAACATCTTGGTGTGGGAAAGGTATAGACACTATTTTTCCAACAACAATTGTAATTAACCCAATTTTTTCAGAGGCCTCAAAATTATAGACATGGTATGCTGATATAGGGATTGTCCAACCTTTTAGTTCCTTGTCAAAAAACCTCCTTTCTCCTAGAAAATTTGCAAAACCAGTTGATATCTCATCTTTTTCCAATACAAGCTTTAGCGACAAGAAAAATATTTGCATAAAGGCCTCCATCTCAAAATTGCACCTAGACAACTTCTACTACCTTTCCTGCCCATTGTTAGTAGACAAAAAAAAATGTAAGAAAAAAGTTTGCAAACCTCCCCTAGTACTTTATGATGCCTGAAGTGTTCTATTGATCTCTCTGTATGTGATTTTAGCTACATGCTAAAAATGGACTTGCAAGATGCAATTGGTGAACTACTTAAAGTTACTGCATTTGAAGCACCGACAGTTTCCTTGATGGGTGTTTCTGTGGAAAATTTTCAACTATTACTGGCTGAACCAGATGCTGCAAAACACATTTTAGACGATGTTGTCAGTTGCCAACTTTTCATTGACCTCACCATCACAATGAATCCATTTGGTGGTCAAGAAAAACAAAGCACTGTTATTACAGCAATTAAACCCATTTAAAATTTGCTATGTAAAGATGATCATCTTCTGTATATATTTTTTCAATAGTCTGTACATTGCACATCCATATTTGTAACTATGATCCTACATATTCAATTATGTTTAACTATATTTTGTATGTTCCAAATTTTATTTCCACAAAAAATGTTACCTCATTTATACATATTTTGTCATGGTTTTACCATTCATATATTATTTTCATACTTTTTGTACATTTAATGCCCATACATTTATAAATTCAGTTTTTTCCTTGTGTTTCAAATTAAATTTTCCCACCATGTTATCTCCTTACATTCTATAACATAGATGGTGATGTTATTTGAAATATATATTTACAAATTTAATTAAACATTCATATATGTATTTTTTGTAATTCTCACTCACAAATATATTCCACTACTTTCATCCTCAATATTCCTTCCAATGGAGGTAGACAATGAAGCACTGCATGCAAGACATGCTCGTCGAAATCAAATACAACGTATGCAATACCATGCAAGGAAAGATAATATTAACAAAAGAAGAAGAGAAAATCTATAAAACCTCGCTACTAAAGCCTCTACATCCACACTCTTCTCTCCCATTAATGCATCCCACCTCCACTCACCTACACCTCAAATGCCAAATATACTTCATCTGAACCCAATTGTTCAAATGAACCTTTCTCCACCTTCCACTCTTGAGAGATGCTCATTGCTAGAGATGTGTTCCATTCAAATTTGGATAGCCTTTCAAAAATGTCAACATGCATGGTTTGCATGGAAAGATACCCAGGAATCAAAACTAGACAATCAAATGAAATCACTTGTTATAGATGTACATCAGAAAAAAGACAACCATTGTTTCTCAAATTGGAACAACATGGACCCTGGTGAGCAGCCTACTTGTTTAAAAATTCTTTCCCAAATTGAGGATATGTTGATAGCAAGAGTTAGCCCAATCCTTCAGGTTACTTATGCAAGAGGTGGGAAACTATTTAATATAAAGGTCACACTATTTGTTTTCCACAAGATATATCTGCAATTGCAACCTACTTGTCGAGACATATTAATGAGCTGGATATTCAGATAGTTAATAGGAAAAACATCGAGCATCGGCCATATAGCTTCTATGTTAGTCGAGGACATGTCTAGGAGGCATTACAATACAAAATGTGCAATGACCCATACTACAAAGATGTGCAATTAGATGTGCTCACACTGTCAAGTTTACCCCAATCCTCTACTGACATCTTTAACCTTTTGTATGCAACAACCACAATTTCAGATCCAACAAATATAAACTATATGGAAACAAGAGATACTGAGTATAACCCAAGTGAAGGAACCATGCCGACCACAACTTCATTTGTGGAAAATCTCTCGCATGCACGTACAGAGATTGAAGAAGTACAGTCTTTATTGCAATTAGGTAAAGGACGACCTACACCTATTGTTGAGTGGCCACCCATTTCTTCATCTCCTATAAATGAATACACAACTGAAGGATTATTTGTGATGGCTTTCCCTACTTTGTTTCCAAAAGGAAAGGTTGCATTCAAACAACAACATATCAAATATTTTAAGCTACATGAGTATACTCTCCATCTTCTAAGGCACCATGATAATAGGTTTGGCCAACACCCACGATTTAGATACTTCATATTGAACATTTTGTTGTGTCACTGCAGCGAAGCCACTTCAGTTGTATTTGTCAATAAACATCTAGATGGTTACCTACCATCAACAATCGCTGACCTTCTCCAAAGATTGAAGAACTTGCCAAATGATAGACTTGCATATCAACTCATGCACTTTAGCTCGTCAATTCGTGGTACCCACCCATTTTGGACCCAACATCGAGGGGAGCTTTCTGACATGATAATTCAAATTGGTTGCCCAACACTTTTTTTCACCCTTAGTGCAGCAAATACAAAATGGAAAAACTTGCATGCCACTATGCCAACCAAGTCACCTACAAATCCTTTTATGGCTTCTAGATGGAGGATACAAAATATTGTTCAAAATCCACACCTCACTACACTATACATGTACCACAGGTTTACTACATTCTATGAAGAGGTCTTAGAGAAACTACTTGGTGCAAAAGAATATTGGTACAAGTAAAATTCCCTTCTTTTCTTAGTATTTAACTATCAAATTTTTTTTTGAATATTTCCTAAAAATAAATTTTCCATAGGTATGAATGGCAACACAAAGGCTTAGCACACATCCATCATTTCCTATGGCTCCACCAAGCACCTGACATTAGAAAATTACACTGGAATAATCTACAATCATTACAAAGTTCACTTAATTACATTGATAGATATGTCTCTGCATGGAACCCACGAACCCTTGAAGTGAGAAACCAAACATTCCATAGATCTATTCTTGATGATCCTTGTTTGATGGATACACCAATGATCTTGTTAACCAACCCTTCAACCAACTATATTGAATTGCTTAATCATGTTGAATGACACACAAAATGCACCCTACTAACATGCCTTAGGAGGAAGGTTATATCTCTGGTTTGTCGTTACAAAGCCCCTTGGACCATGCAAGATAGTTCAAGTCTCACAAATACTAAGAATGGCCAACCTAGGCACACCCTAGCACTCAATGATGACCACCTTAACCTTCACAACCCAGCCATCCTTTCTATTTGGAGGGCTAATGTAGATTGTCATCCAGTTCTCTCAATTGATGTCCTAAAATATATTGTGAAGTGTGCATCAAAAGCTAAACAGAAATCTAAGACATATCATGCCATGTTATCTCTCATTTCAACAACTTTACAATATGAAATGCTTGCTCCTATAGCTTTTAAAAAATTGCTTACTGATAGTCTTGTTGATTGTGACATAAGTGCCCAAGAGAGTTGCTACCTACTACTAAAGCTACCCCTCTCCATATTTAGCAGGACCTTTGCTTCTTTAAATGTTAATCAACACAAATTTCAATGTGTATTAGTCTCTCATCTGCATCAATAACAACATCACCTAACTACATTGATGCTTACATGGCACGACTCATGCATCTAGAGGCAATGCCTCTCATTGAAGTGACTCAAAAGTGGACCTATAAAGCATCTCGCATGAACAATCAATGGAAGGAGCACCCTACAAAAGCAATTGTTCAAGTCTCCCCACGATTCACAACTATTCCTGCAAAAGAAGACAAAAGCTTCCACAAATTTTGTTGGAGTGAACTAGTTCTGTACCACCCATTTTGTAACATAGACATTAAATTTGGTTCCTCAGAAGATCAAATAATAGCACAATGGGAGAGGTTCAGTTGTACTTACCAACCATGGCACATCCATCACACACCATCAGAACCAGATGAAGAACTAGTGAAGATAGCATCTCATCTAGTGCTAACAATGTAATGCAAGATGATGACCCCAATGAATGGAAATTACTATCAGGTCTACACCCAAATCTTCCTATTCAACTAGATGCACTGGAAATGCTTGGTTGACATGACATCAAATTGAACCATGACTGGTGCGACACCCAGTTCAACCCACTACAAAAATATGCAGTTGCTACTTTCATATATTACAATCACCCAACATTTCAATTGCACCACGTTCCCAACAAACCCACCCATACTACCTTCTCTACTCAACAACAAAAAGAATTTGATATAGTTTTGTCTCATGTACATACTCTTCCTCTGCAACCACCACTTAGATTGATTGTTCAAGGAACTGTAGGAACTATAAATTCATACCTCATTAAAAGAATTAGGTATGCACTCATGAGTTCAGCTCCACTTCACCAATCACCATTACTCCTTCTTGCACCTACCTAGGTGTTGTTTCATTCAACATTCAACCATCAAAAAATTATTTTTATCCTTGAATACCTATCAAAGAATTGACCCCACTTCAAGGAAAAACATTGGCAGCATTCCAAGAAAGCATGTACTTCATTCGGTACATTCTGATAGATGAGATGAGTTTCATTGGGCCAAACTTGCTAAAAAGAATTGACAAGAGACTATGTGAAGCATTCCCTAGCCACAACCACCTATCATTTGGAGGTCACTCTCTTATTCTCTTCAGTGAATTGGGCCAACTACCACCAGTTAAAGATATCTCAATTTACACTTCTACTTCCTATGGCAGAACACTATGGCACAGCTTCACAACAGTTATAACATTAACCATAATATTTTGGCAAATTGGTAATGATTCTTCCCAGATTGCTTTCCATGGACTTCTCTCCAATGTATGAAATGCAAAGCCTACTATAGAATATTGGGAAATTCTTATTTCATGTTCAAGTTCCTCACTCACCTCTATAGAAAACTCTATTTTCCCAACTGCCATACATCTATTTGCAACAAATGAATTGATGTTACTACATAATAAATGTATGTTGTTGTCTTTGTCAACACCTGTTGCACTATCCGTTATAGAGAAACTAAGGGGTTCAACATACTCAAATCCTAATGAAGAACAACTTCAAGCTAAGATACTCTTGTCTATTGGCCAAGAGGTTATGTTGTGCTCAAATTTATGGGTAGAGATAGGGCTCATGAATGGTGCACTTGGTCAGGTAAAGGCAATTTTTTACAATGATGGCAAAAAACCACCTTAACTTCCCTTATTTGTTGTTGTTGTTCATTTCAATCATTACATTGGCCCTCCATGGGATCTACACAACCCAAAACATGTCCCTACAATCCCACTTAGTCGTGGTCGCCTTCATCAAATTCCACTAAAAATGTCATGGGCCTTGACAATTCACAAGTCACAAGGCCTAACACTTCAAAGGGAAACAATCGACATAGGGAACATCGACCGCCAAGGGTTGACATTCATAGTTATTTCAAGAGTTTGTGACCTTCAATATTTACGTATACAACCTTCCTTCACATTCCAAAGATACTCATGCATGCAAGATAGCCCGTATGTTGCTCGACGAATAAAAGAAGAGGGACGTTTGACTGCATTGTCACAATCAAGCTCTTGAACAGCAACATGTATGTACCCTTGTTTATCTCACCTTTACTTTCTCAATTTAGTTTGCCTATATCATAAAGTTACATTAACAAAAAATTAAATACATGTAAATTATATATCTACCTTCATTATTGTAGGATCAACTCATTACTCAATTGCAATAAGTTCCATCAAGTTGCATTACATTTTTCTTTTAAACTTCAAAGAAAAATACAACTACAGTTATGTACCCTTCTTTATCTCACCTTTACTTTCTCATTTTAGATTGCATATATCATAAAGGTACATTAAAATATGCTAAGTACATGTAACTTATATCTCTACTTTTGTTGTTGTAGGATCAACTCATAGATATTTGCAAAACTATTGTACCTTCAACCAAAGGTCACACTGCATTTAATTTTCCTTTTGAACTTCAAAATATTGGTTTTAATTGGTTGTTTTTTAAATAACAATTAATTCTATTGTTCTTTGTAGATAAATTCTAGTCCAAAATGATCATGTCACAATATTGCAACACATATGAAATTTATATCTATAGTTTTCTATTTAAAACAATCGATCTATAACATAGTCTTGTGACTATTTTACAACATTGTATATTTTTTCCAATTGTATGTTTACAAATTTATATGTCTACAATCATGTTCAATTGCTTACAATTTATAGTTACAAATTAGCATTTCGATTAAACTACAATTTCATATTCTCATATATATATATAACATAAGAACTTTTACGCATATCTCTTTAACATTAATTGCATGCCTCTTTAACAAAGAAAGAAAGCTTTTAGACATTATTGTACCTATATATAATATCTTTAGACACACTTTTCAATTTCAACCATTCTACTGACAATTTCAATATTACCATAAACTTATTCGGCATACCCATTGCACACCATGCTATGCGATTGCTAGTACTACACAATCATGTTTTCTTATCAAAATAGGGATATTGTTAACCCTTAATAATAAATATGTGGTTTAGTATTGGCAACGATGCAAGTTCATTCGACATTATATTTGCATATTTTCATTTGTATTTTTTTTAATGTTTAGAGTATATAAATGTATATTGATATTTATTTTAGTTTTATATTATTTTGGATTGATGATTTTGAATGTATTATTTTAGTATATGATTTGATTATTTGGATGCATTTATTAATAAAAAAATTAGTTTATTAAAAATAATGTTTTATTTTCTTATTTAAAACCTTTTTTTTTTGCTGATTAAATCATTGCTAAGGGGCAACACCCTATATTGCTTCCAAAAAAGAGTTTACATGTTTTTTTGAAAACCAAAAAAGAACTTCATGTTGGCCTTCTCTGTCAAAAATGGCCATTCATACTACCCTTTCCTACCTAATTGTGCTTGCATTTACAATTTCCATACAAAATGGCTTGACAGTGGCACAGCATTTGACTGCTAACCTGGGACTGACTGTAATTTCTAAAGTATTTGCTAGTACTAAAATAAAACCATAGAAATATTGTAACTGTACTAGGCCCAACAGCTTCCATCAATCCTCCTCCTCGTCCTCAGAATCTTCCGATTCCACGTACTTCATGTATGAGATGTAATTCACAACCACTGGGCAATTTGCTCCACATTTCTGGTGAGTCAGACCCTTTGCCTTCTCCTCAGGGTCTTTGGGGTCATTCTGGCACCATTCCTCTCTAGGGCCAAAGTCCCAGTCATCGTCATCCCTTGCTACAATTTCTTCAAAGAGCCCTTCATCTTCCATATATCTCGTTGCCCAGCCTCGCAAAAGGTTAGTGACCAACTTGGCTGCTCTAAGAAGAAAGGTGATGCTCGCTCTCGCTCATCCCACAACTTTTCAAACCCTTCTGATCAATGGTCCAGACCAAAGGAAATTTCATGACCTCTCTTCCATGCATTCTCTTCATGTAATAGTTCTATGACATTGGGATAAGCTTGTTCTCATCCACATTGTCCAAGGTTGTGTTGATGTCTCCCAACCACGCATGGATGAAGACCATTTGTGTCAATTTCTTCCTTAATTCCTTTGAAACACCCATGTGCAGGAGCACCACTAGGAACATGGCTAGGATTTTTGAATTAGACCTGAACTTGTGGTACACTCTCAAGAATTTAGGGCCTACAACCTTTTTAGTTGCCTAGAGCACCAATGGGTGGGAAGAGGTTAATAGCCCCTGCAACCTCTTATCTGTCACTTCTCCTCAAAATGATTGTTGTTGCCTTGATGTATCCAGGGCTAGCGGAGCCTCCATTGCACTACCACAAACCTGCCACACCACTTCCTCTAAAAAATGCAAACACTCTCTAATTTTGAAAATCCACCGTTTTGAATGATCCAATTGACACCAGTCGAGGCCTTTTAACAGTGAAAGCTTTACTTCTTCATAATTAGTTTTTCTACGTTCGTGCCATTTAGAGTGTGTTTACTTGCCACCACCTTGCTAAGGGTATTTGACAGAATTAATGCATGGTAATGTGAGATCCACCCAACCTTTCCTTTTCCTAGGAACTTGTTTGATTTATTTGCTCATTACCTTCAACTGATGGCCCTTGTCATGTCAAATAAATCCTTGGATTTTGTCTTTAATACCATATGATTTTCTTTCACCACCAATTGTAGTAATGTTGATGGAAGTTTCCTCTGATACTGGTTCTCGAGTTTGCCTACGTTGAGTGTTCTGACACCTTTTTTGCCAGCGCATCTGCCATGTCATTACCCTCTCGATAAATGTGGCTAATTTTGAAGGCTTCAAACTAGTCTGCCAATTGCTTGACACTTTGCAATAGATGGTTGAGCTTCCAATTTGGAGTAGTGCCTCATCTGATGGCATTGATTGTGATCATCGAATTACCTTCCGGATGGATTTTCTTCACTCCCAAATTGATCCCTAGATGTAGACCTATGGTTGCTGCTCTGAACTCAACTTCATTGTACATGCAAGTGCCTAGAGGTATGGATTTTTCTACTATGATATTTCCCTGAGAATCCCTTATAACACATCCAGCACCACTTGGTCCTAGATTGCCACATGCTACCCCATCAAAATTTACCTTGGTCCATCCTGGCTCTGGTGCCTGCCATGCTACTTCCTCTCTCTTAGTTTTAGATGTCTGAATTAATCCATTCCCATTCAACAATGGTGGCTTGAGGCCAATAAATTTCTTGGTTAGGTAGTCATCCCAATTTGTGAAGGATTTCTATTTGAATGATTTATTTTAAGTGTCCTCATTTACCACTTCTACTATGGCCCTTTCAATTTTGTCCCAAAGTCTATCTTTGTTCATCTCCTTTCCTTGAAAGATTCTTCTGTTTCACTCCTTCCATAGCTCCCATATCACAATGGATGGGGTAATCTGCCATATCCCCCCAAAAATAGATTTATTTCCTTTTTGAGGCCACATTTTGAACCATGATGCTAGGTCTGCTAGCATAGGGCATTGCAAGTTCAGTTTGTTTCTTACTATGTTCCAGCAATCATGTGCAAAAGGACATGTCAGGAGGAGATGGTTTGCTAACTCCTCATTTTATTTGCATATAGTACATCTACCTAGGCCTTGTATACCAAAGGTGGCTATCCTATGCTCTGTGAGGATTCTTTCTTGGATCGCCAACCAAGCAAATACTCTAGCCTTGGGGAGGCATTTCCTACCCCAAAACAATTTGTATGCCCAATCTTGTAGAGCCATCACCAAATCCTTGATCTTGTAGCCAAGCCTCACCTTGTATGTGCATGTTGATGACCCACACCATCGGATCATATGTCCTAATCATTGGATGGGATGAAATATCTATCCTTGAGGATCTTTGTCAATGCGTCTTTTTGTGCTTGAGGGGCATTGAGGATCTGAAGATCATTCTAGCTCCAACTGGAGGACCCTTGATTGACAATCCTCCTACCATAGTTGGCCACCTTGACCCCCCATAGCCTTGTGGTTTCCTCCCTGATTTCATCTAGGCCCAAAGTGTTGTTGATGGGAGGTTTTCCACACCAAGAATCCTTCCAGAAGGATGCATTCTCTCCATTCCCGATTTCCCAAGTTACATGATTTTCTATTATATCCATGTTGTCCAGGATGAAATTACATATTGTTGAACCTCTCAGGGGGTTGATTGTAGTGAGAATTCTAGTTGGATCATCTGAGTCTAGATACTTTCTCCTTAAGATTCTAACCCATTTTTGCTCACCTTTTGTGTGGATGTCCCATACCAATTTGGCCCCCATGGCTTGATTTGTTATTGACAATTATTTAATCCTTTCCCCACCAACATCCTTGGGTTTACACACTTTATCCCACGCTAATAGTGGAAATTTATTTTGATCTCTTGTTCCGCTCCAAAATAATTTCCTAAAAATTTGGGTGAGGGCTTCTTCCACTACTTTGGGTAGTCTTAGGCATGACATTGAGTACACTAGGATGGCTGAGAGAACTAACTTGACCATCAGTAATCTACCTACTGAAGACAACCACTTGCCTTTCTAAGTTCCCAACCTATTTTTACAACTATTAACTAGATTCTCCCAATAGCACTTTTTGTTGATGCTTGCAAACAGGGGCATCCCCAAGAATCGACCTAGCAGTGATGCTACTCTCAAATTCAAAATCTTGGATAAATCTTTCTATGGGCTTGGTTGAGTGTTTAGAAATAATACCTCCAATTTTCCCCAATTGATGCTCTACCCTGACACCTTGTAGTAATCATCTAGAAATTTTTTGATCGCTCTTGCCTCCCTCCTACTGGCCTCTCCCATTAGGACTGTATCGTCTGCAAATTGGAGATGTGTTGAGGGGTCCAATCCATTAGCCACATGGATTCCTTTTCACTTTCCTTCCCTTCTCAATCTTTGAATCCCTCTGCCCAACACTTCTACCACGATTATGAATAGGAATGGGGATAGGGGATCACCTTATCTTAACCCTCTTAAGGAGGGGAAAAATCCATGAGCAGAACCATTCACTAGTACTGAGAATTTGGCTGTGGAGATGCAACTTTTAACCCACTTGATCCAATTTTCCCCAAATCCAAATTTCTTTAGTACCTCCAAGAGAAATTGTCTGTCTACCATGTCATATGCTTTGAGGATATCTGGTTTTAATATCATGTAGGCCTCTTTGTTCTTTATGGTTGAGTGTATTGTTTCATGAGCAGTGATTATTCCTTCCACTATTGACCACCCCAGCGCAAAGCCACTCTACTCTTTTGATATCACCTCGTTCAATAATTCCTTGAGTCTGTTTGCTATTATTTTGGTGACCTCCTTGTACATTGTGTTGCACAATGTGATTGGCCTAAAATCATTCATTTTTTGTGGATCTTTTTTCTTGGGGATTAAGGACAAAAATGTGTGATTCGCTACCCCTAACATTGCCATTCTTCTTCTTGATTCCTCTATTGTTGCTCCAAGATCTTCCCCCATTGTGTCCCAAAATCTTTTGAAGAAGTTGGCAGGGAATCCATCAGGGCATAGGGACTTATCAGGATTCATCTGGAAGACTGCCTTCCTGACCTCTTCCAAGGAGATCTTTTAATATAGGCACAAATTCTTATCCTCATTTATGATTGTGGGGATTGCACTCATAAGATTGTCCCTTGCTGCCTTCTTTTCCTGGCTTTCCTTGTTTAGAATTTCTTCAATGAAGTTGATCGCCTCCTTGTTGACTTCCTCAATAGATTGAATTGTTTCTCCATTGGCCTTCTTGATTTTTGCAATTATGTTCCTATTTCTATTGGAAATTTTTGATTTATCGAAGAACTTGGTGTTTTTGTCACCCTCTTTCAACCATATTTCCCTTGACTTTTGTCACCAATAGCATTCTTCCCTCTTCAGGATTTCTAGCAGCTCTTCTTTCAGGTATTTTTCATTCTCAAAGTCTTTTGCATCCATCCCTTTCTCTATTACATGTTCATTAATGACTCTAATTTCTTGCTCCAACCTTTCCTTCTCCTGGAATATGTTCTTGAAATGTGTCTTGTTCCATTCCTTGAGTTTATTCTTGATGTGACCTAGTTTTTTGCTCATTTTGAAAAGCTATGAGTTGTCTCCCAACCTGATCTCGTTCCACCATTTCTCAATTAGTTCTGGCAAGTGGTCATCTCTCAACCACATGTTTTCAAATTTGAAAGGACTCCCCTTGGGTGGATCATCTTGCCCAAATGGCAGTGAGACAGGGAAGTGGTTTGACCCTGTAAAAGGTAGAATGTGAGCTTCTTGAGTGGCTGCAAACTCTCCCCAATCTCCCTAGAGGAGGAATCAGTCCAATCTTTTGGCTATATTGGTGAAGTCCTTTCTCCTGTTGGACCATGTGAATGTTCCATTTTTGGTCTACAAATCTTTTAGGAGATTTATGTCTATGAACTCCTGGAAATCTCTTTGAATGGCAAATATTCTTCCTAGGCCTCCTTGTTTCTCTTCATTGTTCAAAGTTGCATTGAAATCTCTAGCGACAATTCCCATCTCACCTCTCCTATTCTCCAACTCACTTGATATTTTGTCTCACACTTGTTTTTTGCCCCTGTGGCTATTGGTCTGTATACATTAATGCTGAAGAAGGAAGCCTCCCTTCTTAGGTCCTTATACTTGATCACCTGCCAGTTGTCCTCTTCCTTTTCTAGTCCCCCCTCTACTTTTAGGGGATTCCACAAGACTCCCAAACCACTCAATACTCCTATGGCCTTCTTGAATTGGCTTTTCCACTACCTCCAATTAAACAGTCTCCTCTACTCTTCTTCCTTACTCCATTTTGATTCTTGGATGAGAACTATGTCTATTTTTGATTGGTTAATTTGGTGCGTGACCATGCGCCACTTGTCAGGGGCATTAATGCCCCTGACATTCCATGTTATGATCCTCATTCTTCCCTAGCAAGGAGGCTATCCTTCCCAACAATTAGTTTTTTTTACCAAAGGCATTGCCTCCAATCATCAACTTGGCTTTGTTTTTCATCTTGCCCCTTTTGGATTTTTTCTTTATGTTAGGTGTGTTTATCTTTGATTCTGATTGTTCTAGTTGTCTCATCTCAAGAAACTTACCTTCCTCTTTTGCCTCCCAGGGTTCTTCTTCTCCCTCTAAGAATTGATCACTCTCCTCTTCCTCAAATTGAGCAAAGTTATTATCTTCCTCCTGGAGACATCAACATTGTTTACTGTGGGGTCTGTTCATTCTTACTAGCCTCCTCCCCTATTGGTTGGGACTCCAATTCTGATCTTTCTACTTCTTTTGTTAGTTTCCAGAGTTGAGTTTTGATATCCTTTTGAAGTTCTTGTGCACCTTCCATGAGGGCATTGAGTGCTTCTGCTCTAAAGCTTCCCAATCCTTGTTTTTCCTTTGTTGGTGGGGGGGCTGTTGGATGCTATGATTGTGTTGCTAATATGTGGTTGTCATTGATGTCAACACTATTAGCATTATTGTACTGAAGGTTGTATATGTCAAGGATATTGAGAAAATTATTAAAGAAAGAGTTTCAGGTTCCCAGTGGAACTATGAAGGTCATGAAGGTGTCTTTTTTTGTGCGTTGAAGATTAAATGTTGTGGACTAAAGGGCTTATTGCTGAGTGTATCTAGTCCATCCATCGAAAGTTTCAAAGGTTCGCATAAATATTTGTTTGAGTTACGAAGATCTGTGTTTTGGCAATATTTATGTGGGTTATGTCAGTGTTCTTGATTAAAGTTGGTATAATTCTGGTAATTCTAATTGTTGCAAATGTTTCTCTATTATTTCTTGGTGATCGTGGATGTTTCTAGATCATGCTCTATCTTTGTTGCACGTTCGTGTTGATTGGTGTGCTCATGGTTGAATATTTTTCTCAGTACGTTTGGGTTTTCATGTTCTTGGCCGACATGATGGTTGTGGCATGTTGCAGATCCTTAAAGTTTCAAGATTGAATGTTTGGCACGCTCGAGGATATAGTTTTGGGTCGCATCATGGTATTGACCAACAATGTTTGATCCACGTTGAAAATTTATTTGTAAATTT
>VDFB02138256.1:0-25585 GCA_007258455.2 Sequoia sempervirens
ATGTATCAAAAATGTGGTAGTATAGACAAGGCAATGAACTATTTGAAAAAATGTCTCAAAGAAATGTGGTCTCATAGAATGCCATGACAAGCAAATGCAATTGGCAGCTGCTCCTAGTTAGTAGTTATGCAATGTGAAGTAATTGCATAACTACTTAGGTTGACTTTGTAAAAACTATATTGTAATTGAAATTTTGTCATCTATCAGCATCTAGTTATTAGTTATGCAATGTGAAGCAATGCTTTGAGTTTGAAAGATGTGCAATGCAATGTAATCAACGTTATTAATATAAACTACAAAATTATAAATTAAAGTTCAAAACATAAAAATGTCAAGTGTTTACAATCAGCCATTATTGATCATTGATCAATCTGAAAAGTGTTAACATTTTTCTGTGTGGAAGGAAAACAAGAAAACAGTGGTTCAAAAATGAGGAATTTGTCTTCTGCACCAAATGAGAAATATTCACAATATGTGCTAGGAAGGAATAAGTTCATAAGATCGAGTATGCAAGAACCGAGAATTGCAAAATTGAGCATTTGACTTCAAACAAATTTTTTCACACTTTTTCAATGTTCCAACATAAGTCAAAAGGTATATGATAGCGATAGTTGTAAAGTATACGCTGAATACGTAACTCATATCTATTGAACCATGAATTTATAATGCAAATATGGACACCATCGATAAAAAGATTTGGCGTAATCAAAATAGCCAATAATACGCATGTACATCAATATATGTCAATATAAGTAAAAAATATAGTTACAAAAAATCCATATAGGCTTACGAGAATGCCATATAGGCATACAATGTGAAATATATCGAATACAAAATATGTACAAAATTGCCATGTAGGCATACAACAAAGGGCTCTACATTCAAAATTCATTTCTCTCCATGCTCTGGTTCAAATACAATTTTCTTTCCCTTTCCTGGGCGACCCGATGGCGATAAATCTATCACCCGTTTCTGTTGAGGTGTGCTCCTGCTGCTCCTCCTATGATTTAGCTCTTGGTCAAGTTTCAACTGTTACAATATAGAAGTAAAGACATTAATATATGAAATTACGGTATAAAAGTGTATATTTATGCCAAGAATTGTCACTTACAGCCATACGTTGATCACTCTCCATGAGGGAAATATTCACACACGCATGCTCAGGCATGCTCAAGCCCTGTATAAACCATCTGAATAGGAATTAAACTATGAATCAATAATGGTTTGATTTTTCACTAGAACTGGTTCATCTATAACAATGAATGTAAATTGAAATTTAGTAATTTTCCTCATACCTCCCCTATCAGAGCCATCGAGGATTGTATGGTGGAGGAAACACCAATATCCATTTCCCTCGTAACATTTGGCGGTGTTTCTATCACCAACATCTGAAAATAAAACAATAAATTATTCAATCACAAAATAGTTATTGAATTTGAAGTAATGCTTTGAGTTTGAATGATGTGTAATGCAACGTAAGCAACAATATGATTATCAATTTTTTAAAAAGCAATAACCTGGGACAATCACATTGAAAAACAAAAGACCCTTTAGGACATATTTTAAGTGAAAAAGCGTCAAAACACTATGTAAAATATGACAACCAATATGAGAAAGAGAGATGATAGATAGTCAAAGGAGCTTTGATAGTAGCCAAAGCGAGTTAAGTATGACAAATCCAAGAATATCTATTTTGAGGGAATGGGTAGAGCTAAATAAAGATACAATATGATAAAAAATGATGGAGCTAACTTGTCAAGGGGCCTATTCTTTACAAGGAAACCCTTATTAAAAGCGATTGTGTGTAGTTTAAGATATGCAATAAATGTTTAACAATGGAATTAACATTTTGAGGATGGCAGTGATTAAATTGAGGTCTCATTTTACCATGAAAAGACTGAATATTCTTTCTTTGGCCTATCATTATGATTTTTAAGATTCCTCAATTGAGTTCAATATAATAGTCAAGTGTTTATACCAAAGATGATAGAGAAAATAATCATGAAAAGGAGAATATGATGGTGATCAATGACAAGGTAGTGGCACATTTGACAGTCGAAAGAGTAGAGGAATGCATAGTGAACATCATGGTACAACTTATGATATAAATTAAACCACATGGTTGATGTGCTTTGAATCCTTGCATCTAAAGGAAATTTACTGTAACATATATCTTGGTAGGGAATTTCAATATTGCCATTGTAGTTGGCATTAAAGTTGGTACACCGCAACGTGAAAATTATCCTTATATGAAATTCACTCCATGCGTTGATTGGCTTGTAACACTCTTGATGGTGGTACGTATGAGAAATCTAATTATATGATTCCTCTTCTACATTAGGGTTCATATCTTGATCTGACTCTTAGAATTATCAGAATCAAAATCACTAGCTTCCATATTCAAAATTCCCAACCAACATCTTCAATAAATTTATCTAGATCATCGATGTAGTCTTCAAATTAGTTTAGGTTCAAGTTCATTCTACTTTCATAATACTTTATATCCATGGAGTTCATCCATTCCTTGATGCCATCAAGTGAAGATTGAGGAATGGCATACATATGGAGTACATCTCGCTTGAATTATTTGTAAACAATAGCCATATCAAATCCCTTTTTCCCAAGTCCTACTCTCTCAAGGTTAACAATCTCAATCTCACTAATAGTGATTACTAAGAAAGGTAATTCCACCAACTCTACCAAAAAATTTACTATAGGAACAATAAAAGTAGAGGATTTGAAAGGAACTCCATGAAAACCAAGCTCTCTAAATGGTATATAAAACTCTAGTTCAAAATATTTTAGATGAGGTTGCCCCCATAGCTCTCTTACTCGCTTGAAAAATCCTTGAAACTATGTATTGCTTTTATTTTTCTTGTTCCTCTCTTGTTGTTCTTCCTTAATTTCATTGGTGCAGGAGCACCTAGGAAGCAATAGAGAGCACACTAGGCAAAATGTGGCAGTATAGAATGAGTTTATGACTTAGATGTATGCCTTCAGGAATTTTTGTGGTTGGAATGATGTTTTCTAATAAGGTCATGTTGACCATGGGTGAGAAACAAAAAGGTTCTAGTCCAAAGTTTAGGAATGGAGGTTTTTGCAATTATTGACAATTTTTGCAAAAACATGCTCCTTTTGTGTTTGAGTGGGCCCATTGGAAAAATAACTATTGGGAAAGCATATTTAAAGGTTTCCTCAACCTTTTTGCAAGGTTGAAAGTACGTTTGTATGGATTGTTTTTTTGGAAATTGAAGGAAAACAATTTTTTGAGTGAAAATTTCTAGTTTTTGGTCTGAAAGAAGGATCTAATGGATTAAATCTGGTTGTGTTGTGTGTAGGATGTAGAATAAATCTAGTACAAGTTTTTTTTAGCCTTTAGATAGTTCTTTCAATCATTTTCTTATCTCTTTGTAAATATTTTGGTTTCTTTGTGCTTGCTGGCCTGAAACAGGCAGTGTTGAGTAAATGGGGTGCTATAGCACTTTTCCACTGTACAAACCATACAAACTTTTGGAAACAGTGCCTAGACACCATGATTGTACATATGTTAGTTGGTAGGTTTTGTTTGAGTCCAGGAGTTGCTAGCAAAGTGATGCCCTAGGTGAGCCAGTGCAAGTCTGGCTAGGAAAAACTTGTTGTGCAGGTCACAAATCTTGTAGGGGTGCTGAGCCATTGAGAATTTTCTTCTTGGAGGAGGTAGGGTGGTGTGTTACCTTGTTACTACATGAAGGAGGAGGCTCCATCTGTCCATTTGGTGTGTAAACAAATTGGAAGTTTTCTAACTATCAAGGGAAGGCTTAAAACCCTAGTTTTTGCTCCATTTCATGTTTGAGCTTTGTACAGACAGTGGAAGGCTGAGACCTCAAGAATATTTGAGTGTTGTCCATGTGAACCAAGAACCTTGGAAAAAGAGTGGGAAGTCCTTTTGAGATTTGTGAGTTCTAACCTGTTTTGTAGGTGAAGGAGACCTAATAGGGGCTTAAGGGCTACTAGCCTTTCAAACCCTAGCTAAAGGATTGGTGAGGGCGATGGGAAGTTGAAATCTTGGAGGTTGTTCAAACACCTTTGGAGAAATTTTTGAAGCCTTTTAAGACTTATCACTACCCCTGCAAGAGTTGATGGAGTGTTGAGGAAGATTGGTCTTTAGTATAGTGTAAAGGCTATGGAAGAGTTGTGGCAATGAACCAAGGTGGACTTGGTGGTTGGACTTTGTGATAGAAGAGGGGTTGGTCAGACAAACCAGGTGCACCTAGTCATGAGTAGGGACATATAGGTTAGATTGGTGAAGCAAAGCACCAAGGAGGTCTTACAAGGAAAGGCCCATAGCAAGAATCAGTGATTGATTCCTCCAACCCCTCTCCCTATCAGATTGGTATTAGAGCCAGCAAAATATTTGGGATTGATCTTGTATGTCAAAGATAGAGTCTAGTGGTTCTAGTATCATGGTGACAAATGATGAGTTGGCCAAGAGGGTTTAAGAAATAAAGGAAGACAATAGGGTATTGAGAGAGAAGTTAGACCAACTTGAGCAAGCACTGAATGTTATGCGGTTTGATGGCAAAAGAAGAAGAGGTTGCAGAGGAGGATAGAATCCCTGAACCTGACCCTATATTGAAGGAGGATCCCTTCTTGAAAGCATTGAAGGCTTTGAGTGGAAAAACACTTGAAGGAGTACCACTGTTTAGTGGAAAGATGGAGGCTAATTTAGTTATGGATTGGATAGAGGGAATGGAAAACCATTTTGAGTGTGATGGAGTCATTGAAGCACAAAAGGTAAAGGTGGATAAATCAAGACTAAGAGGTTCTACCTTAACTTGGTGGAAATTCATTTAGACAGAGAGGGAGAAGGAAGGAAAGTGACCTATCTCTACTTGGAAGGGAATGGTTGCCAAGGTGAAAGAAGCATACCTACCTAAAGACTATGAAATTCAGTTGCATAAGAGGAGAAATAGTTTGAGGCAAAGAGATCAGGATGTGAGTTCTTATACTGAGGAGTTTCAAAGACTTTGCATGAGGTCCAATGTCATAGAGGATGAAAGTATCAAGGTGGCAAGGTATCTCAACGGTTTGAAGTGGAACATTCAAGAGGATATGGTTCTCTTAAGCCCCAAAATAGTGCACCAATGTTATCAATTGGCATTAAATATTGAAGAGAGGAGTAAGAGGAAGCAAGATCAGACTTCTAAGGGTAGAGGCAAAGGCAGAGATCAAAGAGATCAAAGAGGACAACGTGGTGGCTACCAAGGTAGAGGAAATGACCAAAGAAACCAAGGAGAGTCAAAAATCACAAAGCATGGAGGTGAAACATCTACAAGAGGTGGATATAACAGGGGTAGAGGACCTCAAGGAGGTTCAAACAGAGGAAGAGGAGCAGGCAGGAGCAATTCTTATTTTGCAAACATGAAGTGTTACCATTGTAATCAAATAGGTCATCCTGCTTATAGGTGCCCGAAGAAAGCATCTTCATCAAGCAATGAAAAGAGAGTGGCTTATGCACAAGAGGAAACCATGAATCCTAAGGCATCTGAGGTCAACCATATTAAATCTGAGGTAGGAGAGAATTTGATGTTCAACAGGGTTATGATCAGACAACCGGTTAAAGAGGAACCAAAATAGAGGAGGGCTCTATTTAGTGTAAGGTGCAAGATACTTGGAAAAGTGTGCAAGGCCATAGTAGATTCAGGTTCAACAGACAATATCATATCAGAGGAGGTAGTAATGAAACTGAAATTAGAGAAGTCACCTCATACTAACCCCTACAAGGTCACTTGGCTAAACAAAGGGAAGAGTGTTTTAGTAAATGAGCAGGTAACGGTGGAGTTTTCCATTGGAGGATACAAAGATAAGCTGATTTGTGATGTATTACCCATGGATGCATGCCATCTTCTACTAGGAAAACCATGGCAATATGATAGAGGTGCCATATATGATGGGAGAGAGAATACAATCTCATTCAAGAAGGATGGGAAGACTTTTAAGTTGTAGTCACTGTCAGAAGAAGAAGAGGGACAGTCAAAGGCACCAAACATCATGTTGAATAGTGGGAAGGAGTTTCTTAACAATCTACATCAAGGAGGTGAAGGATATGTGGTTTTAATGCAGTCAAAAGATGAAGAAGAGACTAAAAAGACAGTCATACCAAAATCAGTCCAAAAGCTGCTAGAAAAGTATAAGGATATTGTCAGTGATGGTACACCTGCAACTTTTCCTCCAAAGAGAGCTATAAGTCATCAAATTGACTTCATACCTGGAGCTTCATTACCTAACAAAGCAACATACAAGCTTACACAAGATCAGAATCTTGAGGTAGCTAGGCAAGTGAAGGAGTTGTTGGATCAAGGCTTGATTCAAAAGAGTATTAGCCCTTGTGCAGTACCAATGGTCTTAGAAACCAAGAAAGGAGGTAAGTGGAGACTTTGCACTGACTCTAGAGCAATAAATAGGATCACAATTAGGTATAGGTTCCCTATTCCTAGAATTGAGGACTTAATGGATTGTCTTGGAGGTGCACAATACTTCACCAAGTTGGATCTCAAGAGTGGGTATCATCAGATCAGAATTAAGGATGGTGATGAGTGGAAGACAACTTTTAAGACAAATGATGGGTTATATGAGTGGAGAGTGATGCCATTTGGTCTCTCCAATGCCCCTAGCACATTCATGAGGCTCATGAATGAAGTGCTTAAGGACTTTACAGGGATATTTGTGGTAGTGTACCTTGATGACATCCTCATATACAACAAGACAACAGAAGAGCATTTGAAACATGTGGAGCAAGTTCTTAGAAGGTTTCAAGAAGAGAAGTTGGCAATCAATCTAGAGAAGTGTGAATTCTTTAAGCAAGAGCTAGTCTATTTGGGTTTTGTAGAGTCCAAAGGATCATTGAAGATGGATCCAAGCAAGGTGGAAGCCATCCTAAACTAGCCTACACCAACCACAGGGACTGAGGTAAGAAGTTTCCATGGATTGGCTCAATCTTATAGGAAATTCATAAGGAATTTTAGTGGTATATGTGCACCAGTCTTAGATACAATCAAGGGTGGTTTAAAAACTAAGTTTGTGTGGACTCAAGAAGCTAAGAAAGGGTTTGAAAAACTGAAACAAGAGGAGGAAACTCAACCAATTCTCTTATTACCTAGCTTTGACAAGTTGTTCACTGTGGAATGTGATGCAAGTGGAGTGGTAGTAGGAGGAGTGCTTAGTCAAGAGGGCAGGCCTATAACCTTCTTTAGTGAGAAGCTCAATGAAGCAAAGAAGAAGTATTCAACCTATGACTTAGAACTTTATGCTTTGGTTTAGTCACTTAGGAAATTGAGGCATTATCTTCTACCCAAGGAGTTTGTAGTCTTTACTGACAATCAGGCACTTAGTTTTATCAACACTCAAGAGAAGTTGAGTAATAGGCATTTGAAGTGGATGGAATACATCCAAGCTTTTACCTTCACCATCAAGCACAAGAAGGGACAGCTAAACAAAGTGGCAGATGCATTGAGCAGGAGATTGTTGACAGCCCAAGAGATACAAATCAAGAGAATTGGCATAGAGAGTTTCAAGGATCTATATGGAGATGATGAAGACTTTTCAGAGGCCTCTAAGGTATGTTCTAACTTTGAGAACCATTTCCATAGCCAATACTCTGAATATACTTTGCAAAATGGGTTATTGTTTAAGGGAAATTAGTTATGTGTTCCAAGAGGTTCAATGAGGGAAAATTTGATTATAAAACATCATTCCAACCACAAAAATGCCTGAAGGCATACATATAAGTCATAAACTCATTCTATACTTCCACATTTTTCCTAGTGTGCTCTCTATGGGGTTGGAGGAATCAATCACTGATTCCTGCTCTAGGCCTTTCCTTGTAAGACCTCCTTGGTGCTTTGCTTCACGAATCTAACCTATAGGTCCCTACTCATGACTAGGTTCCCCTGGTTTGTCTGACCAACCCCTCTTCTATCATTCATCAAGATCATACATTGACCTTCTTGCCCCTCCTAAAGTTTGGACCACATCCATTACCTCCAAATAAAATTGGACATCCTTGGTCTTCATGGTTCCCACACCGTGATATGGTTATGCAAATGAAAATGAAGAAAAGTAATCATCTCCTTATCCATTGGCTGGAAGAATGCATGCTTAATGTTTTGATACATGATATCAGCTCTCTCTTCTGCTCTCATGGTTGAATATCAAAATCCGGTATGGTGGGCCTCCAGAGTTCTAGTCATCTTTCTTCCTCTTCCACCAAATGTTGTCCTGATCCACATGTTTGCCAACCTAATTGGCTTTGTTTTGGCTAGGGCTGCCACAGTGCAGTCTTAGCTCTCTCTACCTTTCAAACTCTGTTTATGATCATCTTTGGGATTTAGTCATTTGTACCCACATGGTTGATGTGCTTTGAATCCTTGCATCTAAAAAGAGGTTTTAAAACTATGGGGCATAGATGAGAAAAAGTAATGTTTTTCTTTCTTTTTATGTAGGGACTGTGGTGGATAAAGACCATTTGTATAGAAAAATGAAAAAAAAGAGACATAAAATTCCATGGATTATACTATATCGCCTACATGCTAGCTAGCTGGACGCAGATATGGAATTAGAACATGAGTAAGGGTATTGCAAGGTATATTTGAGGAATATATAAGAATGAAAGAAGAATTCAATGGATAAATTTAGTGTCAAATGTTTTTCACAAGATCACCACACACACCCTATTAGGGAATTTAATCATTTCTAAGCATTTTCCACGTCCTATGGGAAAGTTTGAGGAGGCTCCAATAGTTGAGAGTTTAATGAGTACTTATAACTTCTTTCCATGCAATCATGATTAGTTAAAGAACATATAGGGAAACTTGATGAGCTATGCAACAAATGAAGAGAATATAGGGTATTTGACCTAGTCTTAAGCATCTCCAAGCATCTAGGAGATATTGAAGGAGTCTTGGCTGATAGATAGGGTCGAGGATAGAAATTTTATTTTTGGTTACATTGACATCATGTGGGACATCCATCGTCTTATTCTTGGTTACGTTGACATCACAAAAAATTATATAGGATGGAGTAGAATGTAGCTCTACCTTTGTCAGTTCCATGTTAAATTTTTATTATATATAGCTTGCTAGTGTAGGAATTCTAAGACAAACAATCATAGTAGGACCATTCTTAAAAGATTTCAAATAATAACCTAGTGAACCCATATACTCTTATGACTATATATACACAAATTTAGATTTAACTTAGAATTCATTAACTTTAAGTTCTCTTTATTCTATATTACCTCTAGGTGAAAGTTTGAAAAGTTACTTTCGCTTTTCGAGAGGGTGCTTCCTTGAAACCTCCAACAACACCCTGTTCAACATCCGTCACATATTAAAATACAAATTAGAAAAACAATGCTATTAACACATGTAATAAATTTATAATTGTTTAGTAGCATACCCAGCGATAGGTGTCTGCAAAAATAGTAGATTGTTGGTGTACCCAGGGTCAACACTGTGACCCTACAATTTTATTAAAATAATAAAACTAAATTAGTTAATCTTGCATTTCACAATCGAAATTTAATAAACTAAATTCAATGAACATGTTGAATTTTACCTGACTGTCAATACCATATGCATCATGTAGAATGTCAGCCACCCTCTTCATCCCCGTAGATGCATACAGATCAGGCTGCGTAGAAGCATATGGATCTTGCGTAGCACCCTCCTGAGGGCTGGTAGGGTCATACGAACAAGTGGCTCTACAAGATCGACACATATGGCCTCAAAGGCCACCACCTGAAGACTCCCTTGGATTGCACTGTACAATGGGGCTAGTGTGGTGGATGACACTCCGAGTCAAGGATGTGATCGCCTGCAAAGTCTCTACATCAGCACTCTCCTTTGCAACTGCAGGCATCACAATCTGCTCACGAGGTGGCCTAGCGATAGGTCATCTCCCCTGTCGTGTAGGATCTAGCTGTGCATCGGGCCTATCCTATGCTGACCCCCCACCTCTCCCCTGAAACTCCCTCATATCAAAATAATTCAGGATTTGGTTCAATACAAACTCACAGTATAATTTCCTAAGAAAATATTGGGGGACTTCATAGTTATTGCACGGTGGGTAATCAAAGACCATATACCATCTGTCATAAAAACGGTTCCTAATCTCTTGGTGGTGGCACCAATGAATAGGAAACCTCTTTGCATTGAGGGTGAGATTTTGATATGTTTTAGGGTCAGTGAATAGAGAGCACAAATCGCCTTTAGTAATCTTTAAATCTTTTACTTGTTTATATGATAATTTGTCTGCATAATATGCCCTCGATGTTTGCCTCCTATTTTCCATCCGGATATTTGTTGGGTAATTGCATCTACATTTTTAACAAATCCTTCAATGAATCGCTAGATGTATTCTTTTATGGTTGAAGAATTTTGATCACTCAACCTACTAATAAGATCCTCAACTTCTTTTCTATTGTTTTCAATTTCACTCTCAAATTTTCTTGAGTGCCAGGAGGGTATTGAGAGAATGGTGGGAGGTTGATTTTGTTGTTGGGCTGATTTTGTTGAGGCTGATTTGGTTGAGGATTTTCCTCCTCTTGTTGAGGATTTCCTACAAATTAAAAAAAAAACATTCATTTCTAAACTAAAACAAACAAAATCAATTTAAAACTAACAAATTCAAAACAAATACCAAACAATACTTACCTCTTGCATCTCTTCATTGTCGTGGCACCATATTTGTGAAGAAATCCAATTGTTGTTGATGAATTTTGAAGAAATTACCACTCCAAGAATGCGAGCATGTAAAACAGGGTTTTTGGCCGCGGGTGGAGCTAAAACATAGAAAAAACCAAATGAGAAATGATATTTGGATTCGCCTTTTGTTTGTTCGCGTTATGGATTTTTTTTTTCTTGTTTGGCCACAAATGTGCGACCATCTTGGTGCACTTACCCATCTTTGAATTATCAAATGATGCATTTGAACAAGTTGATGTTGTATTTTTTAGAATATGGATTTCTTGTATGGATGATTTGTTTTTTTATTCAAAATGTATATGCATTCTTCAACTTTATTCAGTATAGACATATATGTGCATGTGCATAAATACTTCATTTATTCACATACACATACATGCAGTATACCTTCTGATTCATCTTGATTAATATTTAAGATTGTTAGAATTGATTGCAAAGAAAGGAATTGTAATGATAGAAAAGTATGGAATTGCAACATGTAAATGACTAACTATGATGGATGAATGAATGGTTGTACCTAATTTAAAATGACTTGTTTATGGACAATTAATAAAATGAAATGATACATGAATTCAATGGTAGACTGTACATAGTAGAATATGTTGCTAGTAGATGGTCTAAAAGGGAGGGATTGCCCTTTGATATGATAAGCTTTTCTTTCAAGAATGGGTTCCAGAGAGTAGATTTTCTTTTCCAAATCTAACCAAAGTTGCATTTCATGCATCATGAGCTTGGCCAAGCTTTGTAGTCACTTTTATAAATATGTATATAGAAAAGACTATGTTAATTATCCTCTCTCTAATGTATTTATTTACCTAACAAGGAACTTGCATATTCTAACAAAGTAGATAGAAATGCATGTAGTTAGGCACACACATATTCCACCTTCCAAACTATATCTCTTGCTAAGTATTCCGTCCAGGGTCGAGTATTCTTCGATTGAATGAAGAATTCTAGGGAAGCAATGCTTCATGGTTGGGTGAAAAAGCACCTCAAACATTTTCTCATCCACCAATGGAGGCGAGTTGTCATAAGGAATCATATAAAAATTCTATATGTAAATGTATCATTGAAGTAAAAAAATTGTTGATGTAATAAAAAGAAAACTATGTTTAAATTGAGAATTAACTCTGAGGTGTTGTATGCCAAGTCAAACTTGTATGTAACTATTAAAATTTGGAAATGAATATTCTTTTATTTCATATTTATTGGTGATTTATGAACACAAAAGTGCTAAATGGAATTAGCTATGGAATTTTTGTCATAAATATAAATATTCATAATGTCAATTTTTGGTTTAATGGTAAAAATCTAATTGAGCATGTTACATTTGGTATTAGGGATCAAGGTTCAGCTCTAGGCCTATGAGTCGATGATGACTGAACTAGGAAATAGTAGATCCTTAACTAGATTTGAGATACCGAGAGAATGACCAAATCTAAATTGGTTGTAGGAAATGGGAAGGTACAAGTTGGGAAGAAAGAAAGGGAAAACCAATAGGGCTATGAAAAATCAATTTTTTATTGTGTAGGAACCCAAACTTGAAGACCAACCCGAGATTCTTGATAAAGAAACTCTAGCACATGCCCTCACACATCTCAAGATGGAGAGAGGAAAAATGATAGAGGAGGCACAATGAACTCCTAAGACCAAGAAACCCTCTACATTTAGAGATTGGCCAGTATGATATGGACCTAATTCACCACTGATGACTAAGGAGGAGGAGTTCCTGTGCACATGTCTTGTCTCACCTAAGAGGGACGATGTAGATTCAGATGAGGATCTTGAGGAATGTCCTCTTTTTGATAATGAGGGAATTGCTTAGAGTAGAAATAAAACTTTTGTAAATAAGGATCAATGTAAATCCAAACTTAATATAATAAATAAAATATTTTGTTGGTTAAAGGCATGAAGCTTGAAGGCTTGTCTTGATGAATGAACATGTATACATTCTTTTTTTTTCTAGTCTTGCATGTTGAGAGATTTGTATTTTATAGATGCAATAGCATAAACATAAAACCTTGTTCTTGAATGCTAAATGTGAATATGACATAGGTCGAGTGTGAGTCACCATGGTGACCACTAGATATGATGTGGGTAGTAGCAAACAGGGCAATGGACCAAGAAAGAGGCTAGACCAGATCTTGGAACTCTTGAACTGAAAAGAATCCCAAATGGACCATTTGGAACAAGAGGTCTGAGGGATGTAGGAAGATTGAAATCTCAGGAATGAGATACTCGAACAAGGAGAAGGGGATCACAATTGAGGTCGGATTGAGGAGGAATTGGGAAAAGATCTTAAGAAGGTAGCACCACCAAAGTTTGATGGAAAGGCCATCAAAGATGGGGTTGGGGATTGGATCATAGAGATGGAAAAATATTTTGGGCTTCAGAACTTGTCAGATCAAACCAAGGTTGCTTGGGCAACATATAAATTGTTTGGAGAGGCAGCTACTTGGTGGGACAATGAGGAGGCTGAAGGGAAACTTCCACAAGAAGGGATTACTTGGGAGTTTTTCCTTGAATATTTTAGGTAGAGGTGGCTACCACAACTTTTCTTCAACAAGAAAATGACTGAATTTCAGAATCTGACCCAGGGAGGCCTGACAATAGTGTAGTACTAGGAGAAGTTTACTACCTTTCTTAAGTATGTGTCGTAGTATCAATTTGATGAGCATTTCCATATTGAAAATTTAATTTTGGGATTAAGAACCCACATTGGAGATGAACTAGATATTCACAATCCTCATACTATGGAAAAATATTTTGAGAAGGCTATTAAGCAAGAACAAAAGTTTTAGTAGTTGTCCAATGTTCACAAAGGATTCGAATCCAAGCCTCAGTTCAAAAACAAAAGATTTTGGAAGGGTGACAGACAAAAAGGAAAAAAGTCCCATAATATTAGAAGCTTGAAAAGGGAAGGAAACCCTCCAAAAAAGGAAGAAGGAAACCAAGGAAAAAGGAATAAAAGGGATAACAAGGGCAATGACACCTACAACAACACCCAGGGGCACTCAAAAGAAGATAAGTCTCAAATTCGAAAAGGACCGCGTGGCAAATGTTACACTTGTGGGGGAGATCATTATGCATCTAATCACCCTCAAAAGCTAAGGTCATGAAAGGAAGGAAACCAACAACAGACCCCACAACACAAGATCCATGCAATGGTGGATACCAGGTAAGCAGAGTACCGGGATTCTCTGATACAGTTAACGTGTAAGCTCTATGGCTGAACCATTTCTATTTTGATAGATACTGGAGCTATTGAGTGTTTCATAGACCCTAGAATGGTTTCTAAGCTACCTATTCAACATGGTTATATGAAGAATTAAAGGTCTGTTTAGTATGGGAATCAAGCAAAGTGGGTAGTAGATTCATGTCTCTTTTGCAGTGAGTTGGAACTTCCTGACTTCATGACCCAATTTAACCTTTTTTTTGCACCATTAGGATCCTATGATGTAATCTTAGGAATTAACTGGTTGAATGAGCACAAGGCTATTGTAAATTGTGAGGATAAGATGGTGAGTTATTTGGATGACTATGGGATCTTGATATTGATACATGGGATATAGCGAACCCTGGGCTTAGATAGATCTCAACTATGTAGCTTAAAAAAGCTTAGAGGAAGGGGTGTGTCATATATGCTGTGCATGTCATGAACCTAAAAATGAGAAAGCATACCTTGACGAATATCCAATTCTTAGAGAATTTTGAGATGTGTTTCCCGAAGATCTCACCAAGATGCCTCCGAAGTGAGAATTTGATTTCTCCATCAACATAGTGCCAAGAGCCAAGCCACAGTCTAAGACCCCATACAGGATGACCACCACGAAGCTTTATGAATTGGAAGCCCAGTTATAGGAGTTGTTGTGCATAAGGGGCTTATTAGGCCTAGTGTTCCATGTTGGGGAGAACTAGTTATCATTGTGAAAAAGAAGGATGGAACCTTGTGTCTGTGTATAGATTATCAGACGTTAAATAAGGTGACCATCAAGAATCACTACCCTCTTCTAAGGATCGATCAATTTTTTGATTAGATGAAGGGAGAGACAATATTCTCAAAAATAGATCTTAGGTCTGGTTACCATTAGTTGAGAATAAAGGAGGAAGATATTCCCAAGATGAATTTATGAACTCAGTATGGGCACAAAATATCACCTACAGATCAGATTTTTGACTTTTTGGCACTAAAACTTGGACAAATAAGAAGATTTAGATCTACACCAGAGGCTCTCAAAATATTGTTGCAACCCCTGTACTTGGACCCATTCGCCCATGGGCGAATGAGTCTCAAATCAAATTTTGAAAAAAACTTTTGGTGATTGGTACACAAGTTTATGCCCTTCTTAGATTTGCATTATGTTTTCTGGTTGTGCAAATATTGAGTTTAATATTGCTGTTTCAAGTGTTAGATTGCATGTTGGTGTTGATTTGTTATTTTTTAGTTTTTCTGCCCAAAGTGTTGTTTGACCTTAACCCCCATCCTTTAGTCATAAGGAAATATGAAGATTCTTACTTTTATTTGATTCACCTAAGGGTTGATAATCAATTCATTGTGTGGATCGCATTTCCCAATGAAATAAAGGAAAATAGGTCTACTTACTATCAATTTGGTGAACCCCCTTTCATAAAACCCTATTTTTCATTGTTTCATGATACTTAGCTTTTCCATTTCCCTACAAATGATAAGGGGATGAACATATTGATGAGATCCCAAATTGTGGAAGTACATTAATAAAATATCAAGATATAGAAACCATTGCGTTGTCATAAACTATTCTAGATTGCACACCAAAAAAAGTAACTATATTTTTTATTAGAAATTAATCACTACTGTCTAGTTAGAATTTATCATAGGGATTGATTGTATCCATTTTGTGAAATAGTTAACAACCATTAATATTCACTTGTATCTATAATTTCTAATTTTTTCTATTATATCCTCTATTACTAGTATAAACCATACTTTTGGAATTGATCCTCTACTAAATGGGGGTGAGAAGGAATGCACTTGTAAATTTTAACTTACCAGAGAATCTCTAGCATACATCACACCTTTTAAAAAACTTAGCCATATTTGTTAATAATGTGAGAGACCAATAGTCATATCTTGTAATTTTATAAGTAGTAATTTTTGATATGAAATTCTCACCGCACAATCCTTGGTTGTATTCCTTAATACATTTTCAAACTACTTCTCATCAAAATATTTTAAAAGAATACCATAAAGGTTTCTTCATATTAACTAACCTTGGATAACTATACATCTTTGAAATTTCAAATTTAATGTCCTTCTTGTATCATTTAGTTATGAAGTAAAACTCATATTTTTTAATAGAATATTACCCTTATATCAAAAAAAAAAATGTCAACTAGAATGTGAAAAATATGGGTTATAGTTCACCCAATTCACTTCAACTACATCCATATGTTCATTAGCCTTTAATTTGGCTAGGCCATGAACTCTAACTAGCTTGGTTGTTTAACCTCCGTATCATACTCTTAGATCTTCTTTTTCCTAATTCCTCCTAGTACATAGAGATCATAGATAAATATATGTAGCACATGGATTGTAATCTTGGATCCTATGATATATGTCTTAAATAAATTGTCACCTTAATAAGATTATAGACATGTTTTTTTATTATGAAGTAAATTAATTTAGCATCTCTTAATTATTTGCAAAAAAAATCTACTTGATACTCATATCCTTCATTGTTATTTTATAAAAATATAGTAGCAATAGTATAAAAATACGAAAAAATAAATAATTGGAAAATATTTGAGTAATATGGGGTTTTCCTAGCTTAATGATCATCCCTTATTTATAACTTTTCAGATTTCCTTTATTTTTTCTATAGATTTACAAATAAACCTCCCAAAAAAATTATCTACTCAAAAAATTATTGAACTAACTTAATTATTTTGGTCTATGTGACAATTTTAAAGCATTTGACATGTTCTAGAGTATTTCTTATGACCTCTTTAGAGACAATATTCCTAATAATTTTACCTTATTCTACAATAAAGATATACTTCTCGAGATTAAAATAAATCCCCTACTCTAATTTTTTTTGTGATATTAACTCCAAGTGCTTGTAATGATCATTTCAATCCTTATAATATAAAACCATCTCATCTTGATAGGCAACCATGATTTAATTTATGAAGTGTTAGGCTATACTAATTATTCTACCATGACTTGATTACACTTTGAAAAGATATCCATCATGGAAATTAGCTTAGATCCCATTATCTAGTATAATTAATGGTTCATATTAGACTATAATATATATTTATCTTTGAGGGAATTCATATAAAATTTTCTAAAATCCTAAAATAACCTAATATCACAATTTTTCTCTTAAGAATCATGTTTAAATTGCACTCTAAATGCCTAATTAATTTTATTTTGCCTCCTTTTAGCTCCATCTAGTCATTTTGTATTTGAGAGATGAAATTAGGATTGATGGGCATTTTTTCTATTTGAGGGGTCTTGTACTATGCTCCAAGGTGATGATATACTAGAAAAATATTCCTTATAAGATTTCAACTTGTTATAAGACTAGGAAAATAATTTTTTATACCTTTTTCAAGAATGATATTAGTATTTTTTCTCTACTAGTTTTAATATTTTGTTGACGAAGATCATCTTAGGAGATATCTTGATTTCCAAATTAGCACCTTCTATATCCTCCTCATGAACTAGCTTACTCCTTATTTTATAATGATAAGCATAACGAAACATTATTTCTAATGTGACAAGACCTATTGCAACTATTTTTTTGAGTTGTATAATTTCATTTTGAAAGGGGGTCTCCTTCATTTATTCATTTTCTTTTACCATGGGTTTCCCATCAATAAGATGATTCTCAAAATTATTAATATAATTTAAGAACTCATAGTTATACTGATCATCATTGAAGACCTGAAAATTACAAATTTTATTAGGAATGATAGGCCTATTAAAAACTTCAATGCCATACATGTAATGAGAGGATGTCAAAGAAGTATCAAATTTTGAAGAAAAGTAAAAAGTGTGTCATCTATTAAATCATATTCTCTTTGAACCCATTTGATGTGAAAGGCCTCAAACATATTGATACTATCCTATAAAAGATTTATATACATATTTACTTATTTCTTTTATAACATATACACCTCTAACTTGAGACACTACAAGTTCATAATCACTATGCACTTTGATGAACTTTAATATATAACAACATATTCAACCATGTTTTTAGTGCATTTAAATTTTAATCTAAATATTAACTTATAATTTATGTTATCAAGTCACACCAATACTAGTCCTACACCATTTCCTTCTCTTGACCATGTTTCATGAAAATACATGTTCGAAATGCCATTATTTTCTAAATATTTATGTGTGAAATAAATTAGGGTTGAATTTCATTTGATACTCATCATGATATATAATGAAATAAATTAGTTCAATTTAAAATTAAGAATCCATATTCTTTGCTTCATTCAGATTGCCCACCATATGTAGCATCTTTTGTGCCTATGTAATTGGACATGTTTACATGTAGTGGGATAATAGTATCTAGGAAAAAAAAATCAATACGCTACCACCTTTTAATGTTTCTCATTTCTTAGATAGAAACAAACCTCATTTTTTTTATACATTCGACTATGATAATATTCATTGAAAATTATTTATCAAGGTATGTAACAAGCTACATCTCAATGTTTTTAGCACCCCAATTACATTTACCTCATGATAATCCATGCTAAAATATTATCCATATGATTATGATACTTATAAGCCTAACTATTTCACAGGTTATAAAGGCATAATATTACTAGATACTTTATGATCTCTAGCATAAAATATGTACTAGTTTAACTTTTGTTAGCATAGATATTTAAATTCAATCAATTACCTACAACTACTAGTAGACACATAGCCCATGTAAATTTTAGGTGCTTCTTAGATATTAGCTTAATTAGTACCTTCCTTAGGATTACTAGAAGCTTCACTAAGACAATAAAAATAGTTAAGGAATTAATATAAAGTAATTTACTCTCTCTATTCTAAATTATTCTAAGTAATTCACTAACTAATAGTTGAACGTTCAACTAGCTCAATTCTCAAGCCATGTCAATTGAATGATATGGTGCCAAAAGAGTGTGGATAGTAGAATAGTCACAACATTAGTGTCAAGGATGAAATACATTACCTAAGCACTAAAAATAATATTCCTTATGTTTAATGCATTTTCAACTCCCTTAATGATATTGTTAGAATTGGATATGGCTACAAATATCTTGAGGCCAAATGGAAAGCACAAGAGAGAGAATATAATGTGACAAGAATAAACTGTATTCTTATCAATATGATTCAATGAATATGTTGTGATGTTAAAAACCCCTTGGTTATATGGCCAAGGTGAGATACAAGATGTCAAAGGATTATGACAAGTGTCTTAATCATATGACATTAGACAACTTATCACACTTACCTAGGTTCACATGTGTTAAAATTCAAAAGATAAGATAACAACTAATGACAACTAGCACCTTCTAGAAATATTCCTTCCTAGGACCTAAGTAAACTTAACATGTAAATAAGTCCCCTAGTAATGAATTAACTAGGTACAATTTGACTTTATTTACACCAACACCCCCCCTTAAGTGCAACTTTAGGGAGTAGTATATTATTATGCAAATGACACAAAGAAGAAAGAATGGGTCCTGACTACGAGGCCAGTTAGGTACCCATGTACAAATGCAAATGAAATCTCTCACAAACAGAGAAAGGGAGAAAACCCAGTGGGACAAAAATCCTCCCCAAAAGAGAGATGAAATACAATAATGTTCTCAATGATGCATGATAAGGTCAAAACCCCATGTGAGGGAAAAGACCCCCCCATAAAAGAGAAGTAGAAAAGAGACAAGGAAGCCACCCCTCAATGTTGAGTCTCCTACAATCATGGTAGAAGCTTGACATTGAATGCTGAAGATGATCCAATCTTTTGAAACAAAATTCCTCCCCTTAGGAAGAAACAAAACCATGAATGTATGTAGGATGTCAAGAATTTGGATAATATGTGATGTCTCTAAAGCATTCTCAAGTGTCTCCATGTCGATGCCGAAAGCTAATACACTCCAAATAGGCATTCTAGGCCACACTATTGAAGAGGAAAATCCAAAATCTAGTAGAGATGAATGTAGAACACAATCCAAAGACAATGATATCCCCTCTGAAGACAAAGAAGCCTCCTCCAAATGCTATCCAAAAGTATCCACAGTCATGTCAAACTGCAAAGAATGATCATGTAGAGATTGAACAAGAGAGTCAAAGTGTTTCCTCACAACAACTGAAGAAGAATCTTCTCCATCAAAGAGAACACTTTAAAATGTGAAACTCCACAAAGAGGTCTAAAATACCTGTCAAGAAGCCATCACAAGTAGCCAAATCTGAAAGACTATGTATATCTTGCTACACTGAATCATAAGGAGCCAAAAATGCTGGGTCTATGCAAGATCATGGGGGTCCAAAAAGTGGTGACGTGAAAAAAGGCATTTTTAACATGTCCAAAAACATGAAATTCACACCTTTGAATTTTTGCAAGCCAAGTACAATATTCGTTACGAATGGATATCCATCACAAAATGAATATCCATTACAAAATAGATATCCGATATGAAACGAATATTCATTTTGTTTGAAGTAGTCTTTATAATTGCGTCGGGTCCGACCTGACCAATTATTATATTTTATGTAACAAATATCCGTTCTTTGTGTTATAATTAAAAAAAATCTAAGAGGTCATATAATATAATATAATATTTAATATGATATTATATTATATTATAATATTATATATGTATTATTATATATTATCATATAATACATATATTATATTATAATATAATATAATTGTAAAACCCCGTCCCGCAAACTAGAGGACGATGCAACATTACAGAAGTACAACTAATTTTTTTCTTAAAAAGAGTAACAATGATGAGTAAAGTAACCTACTCTAACACATACATCCTCTAGGCTATGCAACGCATCTACATGTGAACTCCAAAACTTACAAGTCTAATCTAACCATAGCATAAGAAGATTAATCCATGATAACAACATACATCAAAGCATTAACCCATTGCAAAATAAGTCTAACACATAGAAATGCAATGATCATATTTCCACAGATACAACACCATATAACACAATTATTCAATTTAGTCCCATAATGAATAGATCATACATAATGTTACAATTACAACCAAAGGAATCCTCCTTGATTACAAATTAGGAATACAATATATAGTGTCCACTGTTACAATGAATATAAGAGAAGTACAAATCCATAGAAACACACGAGCTCCTCGAACTAGAAGATCCCGCCATCATGAACATGAAGAGAAACCCAATAGTGAAAGGTGCATGCCACCCAGCCATGTGGTACTTGTAGGACTAACCCCCGTGCTAGGAGATAGTAACAGGTAACCAAGACAAACCTACTACCTCTAGACATAGGAAAAGTACAAAACCACACTATACCAGTAAATACAAAACATAGGGTTACATTGCTTCTAGAATCACTGAATAAAGAACAACCACTGTACAAAACAAACTGACTGTTGTCATAAGAGGAGTGCCATCACAAAGGTTGAATTGGTTATCCTAAGGAGATATTCCTAGGTCTCGACCCCCATCTTGGGTTATCCTGGTAACCTCTTACGAACTCTGGCCCCACATGCACACCAGTGCGGAATTGATTATCTTTCAAGAAGACAAGATAATGATCTTTCCATTCTAGGCCTTCTTGGCTCATCTCAAGTCTAACACAAGCCCTTGAGCCAATGAGCGAGGCTAATTATCAAGTTAAATGTGTTAACTACCCATTCCCCTAATGTAGGTTATTTAATTTCCACTGATTACACTGACTCTCACACGAGTTGTCTTGGGACCACTTTGTGTCCCAACCCCTGTTGAAAGCCACTCCCCTATTGAAAACACAATAACTCATTCTACAACCCAAGAGTAGATAGTGCAAAAACTGATAATAACATAACACAAGAGATAACACATCCCTACGGATGTCCAATACTGAATCCAACTACATGCACTACCCAAGGAAATCTTAAGGGCAAAATACATAAATGACAACCCTTTCACCACTACAATCTAGAAGACTTATATTTTCTCAACAACAAATATCCCCCATAGTACCCAATTATAGAAATACTAGAAATTAAAATAAACAATCTCATGAAATTCAAAGCACTACTATTCGGATTTCCTAAATCCAATAGATCCATATCTCACACAAAAATACACTTATTCAAAACACAATTCCAATTAATAATCAATGACAAAATTATATCAAAAGTTTAACTACAATTGCAAAACCACACATAATATCTAACTCAATTTCATAATTAAAATAATTAATCATTTCAATTAAACTACTCTCTTTTCCAAAAATCACTTAAAAATAATTACTTAACAAATTTCCCATTTAAAAAAAATATATTAAAAAATAATATTTTTATTTATTATTTAAAAATTTAAAATAAAAATTCCAAAATATATATAACATATATATATAATATATTTATATCAAAAAATATAATTAAAATCCGAATCACATTCGTATTAAAGGATGAACAAACTTTATATTGGCGCAACTGTACACACACAGCCGCACCTCCCATTGGGGTTGGAGATTGTGTGGGCAACCTGTGTGCTGCCTGTGAAGGTAGTGCCAATTGCCTCCACAGCCTGCCTTCCCGGTAGGGATGATTGTGGGATAGTCCCTGCGCCCCCCACACGACATTAACATTTCAACAAAAATTTAAATAAAATCCTGAGATTTTCATAATCCCTGTACAAAATTTAATTCTGTCTTTTTTTTCACAGGGTTTCATCAAAATGAATTTTTTACCAAGAATTTCACAATTTTGTAATCTATAAAATTCACAAATATATATATATAGATATATACAAATTATATATATATAGATATATACAAATTATATATATATATATATTAACTTAACATAAGATTGTTTCAGATGATCCATTTTTTAACAAGAAATTTTCTACAGAATAATAAATTCAATTTCCACAGAAGAAGTTTTCTAAGTCTTGATTTAAATTCAATAGAGATTCTAAAATTTATCTATAATTTTCTTTTGTATAAATCTATTTCAAATAATAATTTTTCATAGGAACTAAATTGTTTACCATAGAGGCTCAACATTCATGACAATTTCTTTCAAAAACAAAAGCTTCCAAAACAAAGAAATCCTCTTCTACACCTTTCCAATTTGCTATACAATAATAATTTAACTTTTCTCTTTCAAATTAAAATTAACAAAACAATAAAGAACCTGTGCCAGAAGATCGGACGATTCGAAGATTGATGCCGAGCTTCCCTTTAATCTTCAATAGAGCTGCCAAAGCTTCCTCCAAAAGAATTGCCACTTCCCAGAGAACAAAAACAATCCACAGCCAAGAATATAACAAACTAGATTCCTAGAATTATCAGAGAGCTTCTAAGATTTACAATTTCTTCAAACCACAAAATAATTCTTCCATTTCCAAAAACCTCTATCTTTTTTTCCCATGAAAACAACTTCCTCTTTTCTCACCAATTTCAATCAATCTCTCTGTAAATCAATTTTAAGACAATTAGAAAAAAAACCCTTCTAACTTCTAGTTCACACAACAAATATCTCTTCTTTAACAAACCAAGATATTTCTAAGATCTTTTCCCAATTATATATTTAAAATTAAAACAATTTATTTAATTCAAATCACATTTAAATCACTTATTTATTTAAATCAACATTTAATCTAATAATTAAAATTACTTTATTTATTTATTCAAGGGGTAAACGCTTTTGATTGGAGGTATGAACCAAATACAACCATTCAACAATACCATCCCAATGGGGTTTGAACCTTGGTGGCAAGAACAACAATGCCACCTATAAACCATCACACCATGCCAATACCGACAATTAAAATTAATTTATAATAACATAAATTAAATTAATTAATTTATAATAAGATCTCCATATTAATTAAATACTTAATCACAACATATAATTTAATCCTTACAATTTAAACTTGCACGATAAATAAAATACTAAGACCAACATGGATAAGGAACATGACCAAAACATGGACTGATGACACACTATGCTAGGGTAAAGGTTTGACAAGGTTAACCAGTTAGTATCCCAATCAACATTACTGTTGAGTAGTGGACACACTCAGACCTGTGAAACCAAGTGAATCCGTTGTCCTGTACTTGCAAACCTACAACCAAAGCAAATGTCGTACATGTATACAGATAATAATTCATACACATCGTGAAGAGAGAATCATGGAAATCATAGGGCATTCGTAGGCGAGTGATGCAATACCGTTCTCTTCACCAATACAATGTCACATCAACTGATGAGATAATATATCAATTAAACTACAATAAGCATATATAACAATGTCATCACAACTACATATCTATGCAAACATAAAGCGTATTAAACATAATCACCATGCATATAATGTATCATCACATCCATATAGTCTATCATCGCTCCACTGTCAGCGATAGAGTAACAATAACATAAAATAAGATCTAACAAAGTATCAAAGATGTCAAAGAAAATATAACAAATCGGAGGGGTGTCACATCCTCCCCCCTAGGATCAGGCTTACTCCTGGAAGCCTGTGAACAAATAAGGGTAGAGCTCCCTCATCTTGGTAGCATCTTACCATGTAGCAAAAGTGTCATCTCTAGGATCCCACTGGACCCTCACCTGCTCAATATCTTGACCCCTGAGGGTGAGTCTCATGTGCTAGGTAATGACCATGGGCTTCAAAGCTAGCTCCCCATCCTCTACCTGTAAAGCAGTCTAATTAAGGATACGAGAAATGTATGGATGATAAGTTCTAAGTAAAGAAACATGGAACACATCGTGGATGCATGAGAGACTAGGCGGTAAAGCAAGGCGGTAAGCAACTAGCCCAATCTTCTCCATAATCTCAAAAGGCTCAAAAAAATGAGGTGCAAGCTTAGAACCCTTTCCATAATGGATTGGACTCTTTCTTGGTTGCACTCACAAGAAAACTCAGTCACCTACAACAAACTGGAAATCCACACGGTGTGCATCCGTGTACTTCTTCTGCCTATCCTATGTAGCTACTAAATGTTCTCTGATCCGAATCACATGCTGCTCCATATCCTGAAGCATATCAGGACCCAATAAAATCCTGTCCTCCAACCTGTCCCAACTCAATGGAGTCCAAAATGACCATCCATACAAGGCCTAAAAAGGTGCCATGCCAATAGAACTCTAAAACCCGTTGTTATAAGCAAACTCTACAGGATAGAGATGATCCTCCCATCGTGTCTACTAGTCCATGACATACATGCAAAGCATATCTTCAAGGATTTGATTGACCCTCTTAGTCTATCGATCCGTCTCGGGGTGATACGCAGAACTGAAGTTCAACTGTGTCCCCATAGCATGCTGTAATGATGTCCAAAGAGCCAAAGTAAACACAGGATCCCTGTCAGAAATAATCCGACATGGAATACCATGCAACCTCACAATGTCCTCCATGAACACTCTAGCAACTGACAAAGCATTATAGGAGGAACATATAGGTGAGAAGTGTGCCACCTTCGTCAACCTATCTACTGTCACCATAATCGCATTGTGTCATCGTGAAGAGTTGGGTAAACCAACAATGAAATCCAATGAAATGATGTCCCATTTCCACTCAGGAACCAAATGAGGCTGTAGAAGACTAGCTGAATGTTGGTGTTCAACCTTAACTCGCTAACACT